>SDVV010021061.1:0-13200 GCA_016164225.1 Gammarus roeselii | reverse complement strand
TCTGTTTTGGATGAGCCAATGGAGGAGACTGTCTCTGTTTTGGATGAGCCAATGGAGGAGACTGTCTCTGTTTTGGATGAGCCAATGGAGGAGACTGTCTCTGTTTTGGATGAGCCAATGGAGGAGACTGTCTCTGTTTTGGATGAGCCAATGGATGAGACTGTCTCTGTTTTGGATGAGCCATTGGAGGCATGACTGATCTGTGCTTTCAGTTATTTGTTTTCCTCTGCCATTTGACAAAATTTACATCGCGATGTCTTTCATTCCTCATTTGAGGGACTTCTGCGCAAGTATCTGGCAGAGGTAGGAGAACTATCGCAAAACATTTGTTCGGAGGCGTACGATTAGCGGCAAATGCCACATTCTCGCTTAACATGAACAATTATGGACTGGTAAGACACGGATAATTTTACACCACAGGCGGTCGCCAGCAACAATTCAGAAGTAACCGAAAGAAAATATGTAAATGTATATAAATGACAACCTAGTTTTGACTAAACGAGTCATTAGCTGGGAAAATGTACATAAATATGACTTATAAAATGACGCATGGATATAATTTTGAGAGCACTCTAATAACGCTGATAAGATCATACAATAATATAAAAACTTGTGAATAAAAGTAAATACATACAAGCAATCTTAAAAGACATGAACATAAGCTAATTGACCAGTAAATGAGCAACTAAGGAAGCTAACCTATCAATACATAATAAAATACGGAAGAAAATAATCTATTGAGCACCTGTGCACAAGATTTATTAGAGCGCCAAGGCTTGCTAGTGCCCTTGAGTCAATGTCCTTCCGGCACCGTACCTGATGTACCCAGGCTAATGACCACTAAGAAGTGATCAACACATCACAATGTTCGTCAGCGCTAGACTGAATATGAAGTCGGAGTAGGTCACTTGTGGGATTTATTCTTGATCATTGCAGCATCAGCACATGAGTACAGTAATTTATTTTATTGGGTCACACATCATCCTTGAAATTACTAATAGTACGCACTCTTTTCTGGCACCATAGTCTAAATTGACAATGCATGCTATCTAAATGCACAATAGTATATTCCGAGTGCGCATCATTGACTTCATTCAAGTGAAAACGCAATGAAACTTTAAAAATAGATGAACTGGTGGGCCGGAAACGCAATGAACTAGTGTGCAGGGAAGGCGATGAACTGGCGTGTAGCGAGCGCGATGAACTGGCGTGTAGCGAACACGGTGAACTGGCTTGTAGCGAGCGTGGTGTGCTATATTCCGTGCAGTGTTGTGCAAACGTAGATTAGGTTTCTGCTCCTAGGGTGTGAACACTGGTCAACGTCGGTTCAAGGTTAACAGTCTGGCCGCTGCTATGAGGCAGGGTTATACGTGAAAGTTGCTTCGCTCAGCGTCAGAGGCTGTTCCATAACATACACGTCAATTCACTAAGCCGGCCCGGCATTGGTCCCGGTCGACCGACGGTTGCGGGAGCCATTCATTTGTTTTGGGCCGCGTCCGTTAAACTATACATCATGTTGCGAGACATGGTATGTCAAAGTGTCAATCTCTGTTCTAACCTAAGCAAGTGCGTGGACACAGTCGTTGTGGTACACGCACCAAACTCGCTTTAATGAGCAAGGATCAAACTGATGGTCTTAAGACTGGTGTAACAGACTCCTGCAATTTGTTTGGAAACCAGGCCAATTTCCTCATTGTGCTCTGAACGCGTCTAATCTCACTCAAGACAGAGTTTAATTAGTTGCATTAAAATTTATTGTGACGGCCCCGGTCATGAATCATTCCCACATTCAATATTCAATATTTAACCTCTAAGTCGTTCCTTATTCCTCTTTTCGCTTTCACCTTTCCTTCTTTATCGTTTTCCATATATTCTTCACTCTCCTGTATCTTCTATTCCACTACACTGGTGCTGAGGTGCTGCTGCTGAGATTCTTTTGAAATGCCTAGGCTGCTGCTGCATGAGGCTGCTGAGGTTGTTGTGGCTACTGAGGTTGCTGTGACTGCTGATGTTGCTTTGGCTGCTAAGGTTGCTGTGGCTGCTGAGGTTGCTGTGGCTGCTGATGTTGCTTTGGCTGCCAGGCTGCTTTGTCTGCTGAGGTTGCTGAGGCCGAGGCTGATGCTGCTGAGTCAACTACTACTTACATCATTTTGAGTATACATACTGCATATCACACGCAAAATACGTCGTACAACTACCACATTTATTGTTGTACCTTTCTCATCAAACCCAGTGCAAACTTCACGTAACGTGTCCTAACACCTCATATAACGCTTATTGCACCTTTCTAATCGAACACAGTGCAAACTTCACGTAACGTTTCTTCAGACCTTTCATAACGCTTATTGTACCTTTCTCATCAAACACAGTGCAAACTCCGCGCAACGTGTCCTAACACCTCTTAAACACATTTCGCACCTTTCTCGTCGCACACAGTGCAAACTTCACGCAACGTTTCCTAACACCTCTCATAACGCTTATTGTACCTTTCTCATCCGAAACAGTGTAAACTTCACGCAACGTTTCATAACACTTCTCATGACGCTTATTGTACCTTTCTAATCAAACACAGTGCAAACCTTACGCAACGTGTCCTAACACCTCTTATAACGCATAGCGTACCTTTCTCATCAAACCCAGTGCAAACTTCACGCATCGTCTTCTATCACCTCTCATAACGCTTATTGTACCTTTTGCATCAAACACAGTGCAAACTTCACGCAACGTTTCCTAACACCTCTCATAACGCTTATTGTACCTTTTTCATCAAACACAGTGCAAACTTCGCGCAACGTTTCCTAACACCTCTCATAACGCTTATTGTAGTTTCTTCATCAGAAACAGTGCAAACTCTACTCAACGTTTCCTAACACTTCTTATAACGCTTATTGTACATTTTTCATCAACACAACGAATACTTCACGCAACGTTTCCTAACACCTCTTATAACGCTTATTGTACCTTTCTCATCGAACACAGCGCATACTTCACGCAACGTTTCCTAACACCTCATACAACGCTTATTGTACCTTTCTCATCGAACACAGCGCACACTTCACGCAACGTTTCCTAACACCTCTTATAACGCTTATTGTACCTTTCTCATCGAACACAGCGCATACTTCACGCATTGTTTCCTAACACCTCTTATAACGCTTATTGTACCTTTCTCATCGAACACAGCGCATACTTCGCGCAACGTTTGTTGTACATCTCTCCCACGACCTGAATGATATTTTTCCCTACACCTGCTACATCAGACGAACGACACCAGCCTGTTATCACTTCCTACGATCGTGACGTGTAATGATTCATCGTGTTCTTCAGGACACTCCATTGAGCTCCGAACATATCGAAATTTTCTTGCAACACAGCGCGGTCATGTTTATGATGTTGAGGTACGACTCGCAATGTATTGAGCGGAAGAAGAATTGTTCACTGTCAACAATCCAAGTCCTTCCTATATAGTTGTTTTATTTCTTCGTGCTGCTGCAATATTAAAACTATCTTCCCCGGCAGAAAATGGCATTTTGTGTAATTGGAATGTCTATTTCGAATGAAGGTTTCAAGAGATTTCAATAGTTTTGCCAAGGCAATAAAGATTATTCATCGACAAATTGGAATAAACGAACAGTATTAATGGCAGAACATTGGAACTGGAACATAATATAAATTGTTCATGTTGCGAAAATTTGCCTTGTTTTCATTGAAAGAGTCAAATCTGGTGAGAGAATGTTTCTACACATATTAATACCGTAGAGTGAATTTTTAGAACAATGATGCAGAAAAAAATGAGAAAGAAATGAAGAAGGTATACATGGAAAAATGAAATTATATGATTTAACTAATCACATTTTTGACGTATACCAAAACTCATAACAAGTCACTTTGGGGGGAGAAATTTTGTACGCAATGAATATAAAAGCACCGTGACGTGCACTGATGTTGTAACAAGCATTGCCTTGCACTTATAAAAGCACCATGACACAAATTCACTTCATCTCTCGTTTCGTAAATTCAAATCCCGCAAATGAAAACTAAGTTTGATGTATTACACCTAAGTATTGAAAACCCATTGCTAGACGATGGAAATAAATGATTTAATAATAATACTAATAATAATAATCACGTGCACTGATGACGTCCCCAGCATTGCACTTCACGAAATATATCGGGCTTAATTGCCTGGCCGCTGTTTGCGAGAACATGTTCCAGAAGGCGGACAGCATAGTCATATTATTCCAATATCATGTTCTAAGTCACTCAGAAAGGGCACATCATATCCATCGACCAATACCATGTTCTGAGCCGCTCAGATGGAGCACATCATATCCATCGACCAATACCATGTTCTGAGTCGCTCAGATAGGGCACATCATCCATCGACCAATAGCATGTTCTGAGCCGCTCAGATGGAGCACATCATATCCATCGACCAATAGCATGTTCTGAGTCGCTCAGAAAGGTCGCATCATATCCATCGACCAATAGCATGTTCTGAGTCGCTCAGATAGGGCACATCATCCATCGACCAATAGCATGTTCTGAGCAGCTCAGATGGAGCACATCATATCCATCGACCAATAGCATGTTCTGAGTCGCTCAGAAAGGTCACATCATATTTATCGACCAATACCATGTTAATAGCATGTTCTGAGTCGCTCAGAAAGGGCACATCATATCCATCGACCAATACCATGTTCTAAGTCGCTCAGAAAGGGCACATCATATCCATCGACCAATAACGTGTTCTGAATCGCTCACAAGGAACACATCATATCCATCGACTATTAACATGTTCTGAGTCACTTAGAAGGAGCACATCATATCTACCTACCAATAAACTGTTCTGTGCCGACCAAATGATGTCCCGCCTGCTTTAGTATTACGTTCAGTGGATGTTCATGTCCTCATTAAATTTAAATTGTCTTTTTAACAAGGTTGGAAGAAGAGGATTGCTCAATCATTATTAAGGCGAGCAGTGACAAAAGATACCAATTAATCTCGCTCTCTAATTTAGCTGGACATGTAAACAACAATTAACATCTGTCATTATTATGGCGGTGATTAGGATCCTTCAAATGTGCTGTTCGTAAACACTAAGCTTTCTAGCTTCGACTGTCGTTGCCGCACCCCTTCAATAAAGAAATCGACTGATGCCATTGTTCCCTCTGGGGAGCAGTAGCATCAGTGGAGCGGGCTTCAATGTAACGTGGATCGATGTACCGGCCATCAATGCAGCGGTCATCAAGAGGACGGCGATTGATGGCGGCGGTCATTGTTTTACCCTCATTGAAACGGTCATCGATGCAACTGTTATCAATTGAACGGTCATCAATGTAACGGAACGAACATGAATGTTACGGTCATGAATGTGATGAACATCAATCTAACCGGCATCAACGTAATGATGACCACTGTAATTGTCATTCATGCAGCGGTGATCAATGTAACAGTGATCAATGTAACAGTATCAGTGCAACGGTGAACAATCTAATGGTCATCACTGAATGGTTGCCAATCTAACGACCACCAATGTTACAGCCGTTATTGTAACGGTCATTGAAGTAACGGTCATCAAGGTTATAGTCATCAATATAACGATAATAAGTTTAACGGTCATCAATGTGACTTTCATCAATGAAACGGTCATCAATGTAAGGGTCATCAATATAAGGGTCATCATCAATGTGATAGTCAATTAAAGTGAGCCACAGCCGCTTCACCCCCTTTCTTCCTGCTTTAGAGAGCTGCTGCCTCTTCATCTTTCCGTCCAGCTCCAGGAGGATACAACCACTTCAGTCCTCCTTCCAGCTACAGAGAGCGACGCCATTTCACCCTCCCCCTTTGTGCTCGAGACCCTACACTCAATTCAAACCTCCTCCCCCTCTAGAGGGCTACAGCCTCTTCACCTCTTCTTCCAGCCCCAGAGGGTCACAGCCACATGAGTTCTTCTTACAGCTCCAGAGGACACAACCATTTCGCCCTTCTTTCATGCTCCAGAGGACACAGCTACTTTATCTCCCCTCTGTTTACTCCAGAGTGTTTCAATCCCTTCCTCCCTCCTTTCTGCTGCAGAGGGCCAGAGTCGCTTTACCCATACTTCTTTTTCCAAAAGGCGACTGTAACTTCATCCTTTCTTTCTGATCCATAGGGCAACTGCATCTATTCTTCTCTTTCCAGCTGCCGTGACCACAGTCACTTCCCCTCGCCTTCCGGCTCCAGAGGACAACAGTCCCTCCACTTCTTCCATCCTGATGCTAAGAGCCACAGACTCTGCCCCGCTCCTTCTATCTTCAGAGGGCTATGACTACTTTAAGCCTACTTCATGCTAATGAGAGCCAGAACAACTTCATCCATACTTCATGCTAATGAGAGCCAGAGCAGCTTCGTCCCTACTTCATGCTAATGAGAGCCAGAGCAACTTCGTCCCTACTTCATGCTAATGAGAGCCGTCTGCAACACCCTCTGGCGATTGGCCACAAAGATTGTTTGTGCCCCGTTAGCTAATCGTTTGGGCAGTCAATTGCGTCCGGTTCAACTAGGGTTTGCCACCAAAGGAGGCTGCGAAGCGGCTGTGCATGCCACGCACCTTTACATCGCTAACGCCCCACCAGATCGCGTCGTTCTTAAATTGAATTTGAAGAACGCGTTCAATTGTATCCGGCGCGATGCCTTCTTGCAAGCTGCCCGTAAGCGCACGCCCAGTATGTACCGACTTCTTTGGCAAGTATATTCGGAGCATTCTTTGTTGTTTTTTGGCGATGAAACAATCCACTCTGCAACTGGTATCCAACAAAGAGACCCCATGGGGCCCGCTCTCATTTCCTTCGGCGTCGACCAAATTGCGCGAAGTGCAGTTTCAGAATTGAAAATTTGGTACTTGGATGACGCTACGCTCAAGGGGGGGGGGCGGATATCGTTTTAACGGACTTCCGTGACCCTCGAGTATAGATAAACAAAATTGGCTTGGATGTTAACGAGCAAAAATGCGAGGTAATCCACGTTAACAGTTCGGACACGGCGTCCAGGGAGATCACAGAGACTCTTTTCAGCGAGGTCATCCCTGCTTTCAAAATTGCGTCTGCTGAACGTAGCACTGTTTTCGGCGCACCCATCTCTGTCCAAGCTTTCCAGAAGCGCTTACTGGCAAAATTTACGACCTTAAATTGATGACCTCTTGACTGAGCGTAATTGAGCCACACCAAACTCTCACCCTACTGAAAAACTGCTTCGCCATTCCCAAACTTTTTTTCTTCAGATTTTTCGTGGAAGCAAGCTACTCTTCCAGTCAGTTCTGGGGGCTTAGGCATTCGCAAGGCGCAGGATATCGCTCTGCTCAACTTCATCTCATCTCTGCATTCTGTCGGTTACTTAGTCGATTCCCTTCTGTCAAACGTTAACGTTTTGGCACAGACTAACAAACTTACGGAAGCAGTGCTGGCATGGAAAACTGGGCATGGTGATGAAGCGATCGCACCAGTGGGGGACTGCTGCACTATTCAGAAGTCATGGGACAGGGAAGGAGTAAGAGTAACTTTGGAGGGTCTTTTACACGAGGCACAAGATCCCAAAACTAAGGCTCGTCTCTTGGCTGCTTCTTGTCACGATAACAGTTCTTGGTTGGAAGTGATTCCTGCCCCCCTCCCCCCCCTGGGTACTTTATTGAACCCTGACTAGTTTTGAATTGGCGTTGCGCTCAGAGTGGGTGCGCTGGTGGGTTATACACAGCTCTTCCGCTGCGGTCAGCGTGTGTATGAGTCCGGCAGTCACGCGCTCTCGTGCCTTTACAGCGGAGGTCGTCATCCTAGACATTTGGCTCTGAATGACATAATTGAACGAGCGCGACACAAAGTTTGCCATGGTACGATCCGCGAGCCCGGCATCGATCGAGGCCATGGTAAGTGACCTGACGGCGTTACATTCTTCCCCTCCTTTAGAGGGGACACTTCTTTAGAAGCTGACACTTCTTTAGAAGCTGTCAGGGCTGTCAACGCGGCAGAAAGCAAAAAATAAATAAGTACCGATCTCTTCGTGACCGCTACCTTTTCGAGCCCTTGGCTTGTGAGACGACCGACGTTATCGGCAAAACCAGCAGCCTCCTGATCCACGACATCCGCGGACGGTTATCTGCCGCCTCTGGGAACCCTCGCAAAACTTTCTGGCTGAAGCAGAGGCAATGACTGGCTGTGCAACGTGGCAAAGCTTTGAGTGTACAATCAGCTTGTAAGTCTATCAATTCGGGGAGTTTTAGATCGGATCCATATATGGGTAGAGAGGGTAGGCCGTTACTCCAGCAGGGCTGTAGGCGGGAGTAGTATGACTGGATGCCACAACTTCTGGCGAGTGTTGGGGCCAGCGGTCTCCCTACTCTTTGGGGGCCTTAGGAAATAAATGGTGGAGGCATTTTTCCGAGGCCTTTGGGCCCCATTCAGAAAAAAACTCTAATTCGTGCTCCAGAGAGCCGTAGCTACTTGACCACTCTTACCTGCTTCAGAAACAGTTTCTTCACCCCTCCTTCCAGCTACAGAGGGTACAGCCACTTCACCCTTCCTTCCTGCTCCAGAGAGCCACAGCCTCTTCACCTTTCCTTTCAGCTGCAGTTAACCATGGCCACCTCAGTCCTCCTTTCAGCTCCATAGGCTACAGTCACTTCACCCCTCCTTCCAGCTCTAGGAGGCTACAGTCTCTCCATGCCTCCTCGTGGATGCATCAGAGTCCCATTACAACTCGAATGTGCATGGCGCTATCTGTCGTCTGCAGTTCGTAATCAAACTCTCGTTACGCCAAGGCCGGGAAATCCTTTCCCACCCTCTGCATCTTCGTGTCTTGTTCAAGCAATTTTCTTTTTCGGCATCATACTGTACCGAATACTTTGGTCAACTGTAAAACATAAATGTATTACTTGCCTGGGGATGCGCACGTAGTTCGAGTCACTGAGACGCAGCGCAGCATGCGACAAATAGATTAAAAATGACACTAAAAGTTATGGTCTTAATGTCCCGCTGCTTCTATTTTCTGTTTTCTTTTCCGATATTTTTTATTCCCTGTGAATGTGAACCAGTATGCAGAGTTTAGTAAGTCAACTTAAACAGCAAATTCTTATTAAAGGTAAACAATTTATGGATTGAACACACGCGGTTCTCAACTTGTCTGCCTCGAGAACGTTTCATTAATGGACGGACCCCTTACATGCTGACGTGTAACATTCGTCATTCATCGCTTGGAGGTTATAGAATTAGACGTGATCTGACGATCTTGGAAGAAACGTTGATATATCAATGCTAATTATTTATGTGTAGGAAACTTGATTATTTAACGAGCGATAGATTTACAATTACAAAGGGTGTAATGGATACTATTACTAAAGATCAATGATCATTGATACCAAAGTGATTTTGAGTTTTTATTTTCTGGATTCGGTGGATAAATCAACAGAAATGATGTTCATCTCATCAACGCATATTTAATCCCATTTCTTTCCCTATTTGTTCCACTTATACTTGAGCCAACACAGATGTTCGCGCCCAGCAATGGACTGCTTTCATAGTTGAATCCCAGTCATGTTTGAGGGAGACGGGGGCTGGGAGGGCTTTATGCAGGCTGATGCAGAATGATGATTACTCTCTTGGCATACAAGAATATCTTCCTCTGTGTCGCACTAGCGCCACCAGCTGTCTGTAAAAATGAGCCGCCTGTCTTCACTCTCTCTCTCAGCTATGTGGTAAACATGCCCGTTTTTCAACTTCTCTGCCTCGAGAAATCTTCTTAAATGCATCACTTAAGCTCAGAAAATAAGGTCTAGGCCTCCAAAAACGCGCTGTGTTTTGCTGAATCAAGCGAATTTATAGAGTGGCGAAAATAAATTCCCGATACCTCCCACCATTAGACTGAAGTGATATTAAAATATAAACGTTATGAAATTTTGATGAGCAAAAAATTTGTGTGAACGGATTTTCAGCCCAAATGTATGCCAATGCGTCCTACAAATAGATTTCCTTCTTCTTTTTTCATAAGCTAGACAGTGAACTTTGTAACCAGACCGTTGCAATATTAT
Source organism: Gammarus roeselii (assembly GCA_016164225.1). Classification (NCBI taxonomy): domain Eukaryota; kingdom Metazoa; phylum Arthropoda; class Malacostraca; order Amphipoda; family Gammaridae; genus Gammarus; species Gammarus roeselii. The sequence goes on along the minus strand of SDVV010021061.1, from coordinate 3,143 downwards.
GACATTAGATAACGACTAGTCAAATATTATGGAGGCTAAAAATGAAGCAACGTTGTCCCATCAGCTGATGTAGATGTCGATGAGGACTAGTCACATGTTATCCAAGATTACATAAAGCTACATTGCCCCATCAGTTGATGTAGATGTCGATGAGGACTAGTCATATGTTATCCAAGATTACATAAAGCAACGTTGCCCATCAGTTGATGTAGATGTCGATGAGGACTAGTCATATGTTATCCAAGACTACATAAAGCAACGTTACCCATCAGTTGATGTAGATGTCGATGAGGACTAGTCATATGTTATCCAAGACTACATAAAGCAACGTTACCCATCAGTTGATGAAGATGTCAATGAGGACTAGTCATATGTTATCCATGACTTCATAAAGCAACGTTGCCCATCAGTTGATGTAGATGTCGATGAGGGCTAGTCATATGTTATCCAAGACAACATAAAGCAACGTTACCCATCAGTTGATGTAGATGACGATGAGGACTAGTCATATGTTATCCAAGACTACATAAAGCAACGTTACCCATCAGTTGATGAAGATGTAGATGATGACTAGTCAAATGTTATATTCATGGTTACATGAAGTAACGTTACCCTATCAGTTGATGTAAATGCTGATGACGACAAGCTAAATATTATTCATAGTTAGATGAAGCAACGTTGCCCTATCAGTTGAAGTACATGTTGATGACCACTAGTTAAATGTTATTCATGATTACATGAAACAACGTATGACTAACCGTGTAATATCCGGCCTCGGAAGTAGAGGATATGAGCAGTAAGCAAAATAATAATGATTAATTGTTTTTTAAAGTATTGGCTCCATGCCCATACTGAATGAAGAACCAATATCAATTGATAAATTTTTCTAAGTAAAGCCGTCGCCTCAAATGTGAGTATCATTACTGAATCTCTCTGCTATTCTAAGTCCCTGGCCTAGTCGTAGACACGTGCTTGACTAAGCTGGGCGCGACTCTACGGCACTTGGCAGCAGTATTTCAGTATCCCCGAGAAACAAAACATTGTGAGGCTAATGTACTAACGTCAAGTACCTAAGGGTTGCGTCTCCCATAGTCAAACTTGTGATAATAGGTTAACCAGAATAACATTATCAGCCTATTTATGAGATTTAAAAAAATCCATTTAATAGCCGTTGTATTTGATATGGAATCGGTGTAACGATGAGTAGAGGTAAAATATTTAATTATTATTTGATAGATAGAGGAGCACAGTTTCTAACGTGTTGAAGTTATTCATAAATTCCTCCGTTCTCTATTCAATGCCTCTGAATTGAAAACAAAACCAGTCCATGTTTTGTGTAGCGCATACGAGCAGAGACTACAAGAGTTTCCTATTCACCAGCATGAGTACACGCTGGTGATTGAGACTACACGCTATTGGGTGTTGGCAGCCGGCATCATTGGGTGTGCATCAATGCGCAATCCCGATCACTAGCGTGACGTCATAATGCTGACGGCAGACCGAATTGCGTCTTCTTTTGGATGTTAATGGTGACTGGGTGGTGTAGACGAGGCCGCGAATTGATAGAGTTGGCAAGGCCGCGAATGGGTAGTGTTGTTGAGGCCGAGAATTCGTAGCTAGGAGATTGCGAATGATTGTTTGGCTATCTTAGTATGAACAAAAAAGGTGTAGATGATGGTAGCGCCAGCTCGACACACCAGCAATGGGAAACAGATAACGAATGACTTTAATCAATTGTTAGAGACAAATCAAGATGAATAAAACTCCCTGGAAGCTCATTTCCTCCCTAATCTGCCGGACCGGAAAGTCATACTGATCAGCCTCGGCCTGACGATCAGTAGACAGTTCTTCCCTAAAATGGCCTCCAAAGGGGAACAAACAAGCGGCCTCTTGATGGGCCTAATTCCCGCTGCAATCGATTCCTTGACATCAAAGTGAGGAACGGGAACGGAGTTTGGCAGGGGAATCCTCGCAATGCGGTCCTGATTTTGAAACTTTGGAATTTTCGAGCGAATATAGAACATCGATGCAAATAAAGTGTTAGTGAAAATTATTTTTCTGATTAAAGGCTAGTCAACAAACGGAGGATTGCATTGGGACATTCATACAAGCGAAAGATTGATCTCAAATGAATTTTTGACTGGGGTGGCATTGAATGTATTTGCGGACTTCCAATCGGATAATATGAATTTAATTGAATTAATTGAACCGTTTGTTGTGTTGTAACTACTGACGTTTTAAAAGAACAGTTATTTATTCAGTGTCAGTCATCTCTTTCAGTTGATGCCTCTCGTTCTGTTATCGATGGTACTGCCGTACAATTATAGCGGGATTTGATCAAATAGACTATCAAAATAGTGAACTCATTGCAATGACTAGGTGGGTCACCAAAATAACTATGTTGAAAAAGCAACTCAATTTTTCGGTGATTTATGCATGTACGTAGATGACATGACATCAGTAGATTAGATAAGGTTAGGGAACCAAAACAAGCACACGTGCTCACGGCGTTTTGATATAAGCTGGTGAATATGGGAAGAAAAGCAATTAGGCTTCAGGTGGTCGCATCTCAGTTTCCCTATCAGAGTTGGGCACGGCCCTACGCGCTACGGACTCCTACTTTGAATAGATCTGCCCCTGGTAGCTCTGGACTCTAGGTCGAAATAGGCAGACGTGCTCAGTCGGCAGTCACGTATCCCAGTGTTCGTCGAGTGCGTTTCGGAACGCATCCACGGATTCAGCGCCAACTACCAAAGATGATAGGTTTTTCCAAGTCCGCGTGATTGCGATCGGAAAAAAGTTGCGTCATGGTCGTAGCTAATTATTTTTCCACCCGTTTTACATAGTTGTTTCTGGGTAAGAATGCTCTCTCCTGCACGCCCAGTGACGCAATTCGCTTCTGCAAGTCTAGCGATGCAGTTTTCTCCTGCACGCTCGGTGATGCAGTTCTTTCCTGCATGCCCGGTGATGCAGTTCTCTCCTGCACGCCCGGTGGTGCAGTTCTCTCCTGCACGCCCGGTGGTGCAGTTCTCTCCTGCACGCCCGGTGGTGCAGTTCTCTCCTGAACGCCCGGTGGTGCAGTTCTCTCCTGCATGCCCGGTGGTGCAGTTCTCTCCTGCACGCCCGGTGGTGCAGTTCTCTCC
>SDVV010021060.1:0-13200 GCA_016164225.1 Gammarus roeselii | reverse complement strand
AGCCAACGGCTCACACCAAAGCTCTGAGCCAGACGGCTCACACCAAAGCTCTGAGCCAGATGGCTCACACCAAAGCTCTGAGCCAGACGGCTCACACCAAAGCTCTGAGCCAGACGGCTCACACCAAAGCTCTGAGCCAGATGTCTCACACCAAAGCTCTGAGCCAGACGGCTCACACCAAAGCTCTGAGCCAACGGCTCACACCAAAGCTCTGAGCCAGTCGGCTCACACCCGAGCGGCTTTCAGAAAGCCGCTTCGCCATTTTCTCTCTTCCGGTGCATTGCATTGTATGTCAACTTACTGGTTTTTGTTACCACGTAAATACATTTGTCAGATCAGTGTCAATTATGCCGATAGGTTATTGATTGGCATTGTCTGTCGTTACTAATATATTGAGAGCTATTTGGAAACGTCATGCAGTATAGATGAATCACGATCTGATACCGAGCGTGTGCACTCAGCTCTGTTGAATAAAACGTTTTTGTTGAACCCACTTATTTTTCTTCTGGCCTAGACTAACAGAAATATCTAAATAGCAAAGAGAAGTTCAAGTGACAAAATTATATATTTGTAGGGTCTTGTATGTTATCAAATCGTTCATCAATGCGCCAATTAGTACCTACCAGATGCCTTTACATTGTTGGCAATCCTTTACCAATGGCACACAAATCGAAGTATTCCCTTTGACAAAGTTCACATCGTAATGGGACCTAATGTTCTACATAGGGGTTCGCAAAGTATGGATTTCGTTGGGTAGAATAGTAGCGTACGCTTACAAGCGTCATTAATATTTTTGAAACAGATATAATGCAATCATTTAAATGACGATGTACTCACAAAACTCCATTGTACATCGCAAACAGAAAAACAACGGTAAGTCATCAACATGTTATTAGCGTGTAGAAATCTATTCAATGTTTGTTAAACTACAGAATGACTATAGTATATTTACCTGGACATTCGTTTGTGAAATGTATTTCCCTGGCCACGACAACGTAACGTTATAGTAGCCTAGACGCTCATGTCGATTGTCTATCATCGTTTACTGTTTTCGTAAATACGCATCAAGTTCACGTTGTCACCATCGAGATTGCAGTGAGGCTGATAAGTGAGTGTCTGATTTACTAGGCGAGTAAAACTCCTTCACGTAATTGCTCTGGTTGCAGATGGCTCAGAGAACCTTGAGCATCAGCGTAATTGCTCTGGTTGCAGGTGGCTCATAGAACCTTGAGCATTCGCGTAATTGCTCTGGTTGCAGGTGGCTCAGAGTACCTTTAGCATTAGCGTAATTGCTCTGGTTGCAGCTAGGTGGCTCACAGAACCTTGAGCATTCACGTAATTGCTCTGGTCGCAGGTGGCTCATAAAATCTTGAGCATTCGCGTAAGTGCTCTGGTTGCAGGTGGCTCACAGAACCTTGAGCATTAGCGTAATTGCTCTGGTTGCAGGTGGCTCACAAAACCTTGGAAATTCGCGTAACTGCTCTGGTTGCAGGTGGCTCACAGAACTTGAGCATAAGCGTAATTGCTCTGGTAGCAGCTAGGTGGCTCACAGAACCTTGAGCATTCGCGTAATTGCTTTGGATGCAGGTGCTCATAGAACCTTGAGCATTCGCGTAACTGCTCTGGTTGCAGGTGGCTCACAGAACCTTAAGCATTCACGTAATTGCTCTGATTGCTGGTGGCTCACAGAACCTTGAGCATTCGCGTAATTTCTCTGGTTGCAGGTGGCTCACAGAACCTTGAGCATTCGAGTAATTGCTCTGGTTGCAGGTGCTCACAGAACCTTGAGCATTCGCGTAATTGCTCTGGTTGCATGTGGCTCACAGAACCTTGAGCATTCGCGTAATTGCTCTGATTGCAGGTGGCTCACAGAACCTTGAGCATTCGCGTAATTGCTCTGGTTGGAGGTGGCTCACAGAACCTTGAGCATTCACGTAATTGCTCTGATTGCAGGTGGCTCACAGAACCTTAAGCACTCGCGTAAGTGCTCTGGTTGCAGGTGGCTCACAGAACCTTGAGCATTAGCGTAATTGCTGTGGATTCAGGTGGCTCAGAGAACCTTGGGCATTAGCGTAATTGCTCTGGTTGCAGATAGGTGGCTCACAGAACCTTGAGCATTCGTGTGATTGCCCTGGTTGCAGGTGCTCACAGAACCTTGAGCATTCGCGTAATTGCTCTGGTTGCATGTGGCTCACAGAACCTTGAGCATTCGCGTAATTGCTCTGATTGCAGGTGGCTCACAGAACCTTGAGCATTCGCGTAATTGCTCTGGTTGGAGGTGGCTCACAGAACCTTGAGCATTCACGTAATTGCTCTGATTGCAGGTGGCTCACAGAACCTTAAGCACTCGCGTAAGTGCTCTGGTTGCAGGTGGCTCACAGAACCTTGAGCATTAGCGTAATTGCTGTGGATTCAGGTGGCTCAGAGAACCTTGGGCATTAGCGTAATTGCTCTGGTTGCAGATAGGTGGCTCACAGAACCTTGAGCATTCGTGTGATTGCCCTGGTTGCAGGTGCTCACAGAACCTTGAGCATTCGCGTAATTGCTCTGGTTGCATGTGGCTCACAGAACCTTGAGCATTCGCGTAATTGCTCTGATTGCAGGTGGCTCACAGAACCTTGAGCATTCGTGTAATTGCTCTGGTTGCAGGTGCTCACAGAACCTTGAGCATTCGCGTAATTGCTCTGGTTGCATGTGGCTCACAGAACCTTGAGCATTCGCGTAATTGCTCTGGTTGCAGGTGGCTCAGAGTACCTTTAGCATTCGCGTAATTGCTCTGGTTGCATGTGGCTCACAGAACCTTGAGCATTCGCGTACTTGCTCTGATTGCAGGTGGCTCACAGAACCTTGAGCATTCGCGTAATTGCTCTGGTTGCATGTGGCTCACAGAACCTTGAGCATTCGCGTAATTGCTCTGATTGCAGGTGGCTCACAGAACCTTGAGCATTCGCGTAATTGCTCTGGTTGCAGGTGGCTTACAGAACCTTTAAAATTCCCTAACTGCCGAACGTTGGGGTTCGATTCTTGATGAGACGTTGCTTTCCAGAGTGACCAATGAACGTAATATTGTTTCCAATGATTTTTGTGTCAGCTGTTGGTGTGGTGGAAGAGTTGACTTGGTAAAAGCGCTGAGACGATTTTCAACTGAAATTAACTGACAAGTGCGTCATAACCGGGTTTTTGGTTTGATGAATATTCTTTTATTTTCAGAGCTAGAATTTTCCCCTAATGTTCACCGAGTCTATTAATTAATATTTAAAGTGTATGATTTGAAATTTGACGTTTGTCACCAACTGTTTTTTTTTTTATTTACGTGTCAGATAAAAATCAAGATACGTTGTCAAGTCAGCCGATGAATAATTTCAGAAAACCTGTTCTTGCAGGAGTTTTCTCAAGGTAGTTAACCGCTACACCGCCTCGTTGGTCCTGTGACTGCAGCCTTCTGCAGGAATCAGGAAACTTATCATGCATAAACCAAATCCGCACTTATTGCCGCCACATTCAAGGATTATCGATTTCAATTCCAATCAAATCTAAAAGAACGCCGGCCCTAATTTAGCGAAACGGTGCGGAATTATATGGAAGATGTCCGCCCTCCGACGCTACTGGATGTTCGACGAAGTGTATTTTTAGACGCACTTAGTCGTCTCCTGCAAGGCGTCAAGGTCATGGCGCTACCAATCATGTGCCGTTTGACGGAGAAAAGTATCAACATAAGAAGCCATTTCTTCATCACGTGTTTCTGGAGTTGACGTTGTAACTTCATTATATTATCATTACTAATCACTTCTTAGTGCACAATTGATGTATTCCGGCTGGAACTACTCCATCCCAGGACATGATGGAGTGATTGAGACTGGTTTAAAGTGTGTCCGATCAGCCGTTTCCATTTCAGCGGAAAAAGCACATGGTTACATGAAAAATTTCTCAGGAGGCTTACGCGAGGAAAGAAATTATAGTTATTTAACGTCCATAAGTTTATTCCTATTAATGTTGTGCAATGGTCGTATATAATGGAATTTATGCAATATGTGTAGTGGAATGTGTCTGAAAAATTTAATTAAACAGAAATGTTTCTGAATATTCTGCTGCTGTTAAATTAGATTAGGCAGGCTGAGGCATTTAAATGAAACGACATATAAAGTCTTTTCAATATCAACAATGGGATATTGGAATTTGAAAATGTTGAGGGCATTAATCCAAGACAATATCACTTTGCATATGAGGCAACACGACTAACCAAGGAATCCTGTCGCTTTGATGGTTCGTGAAATGTGCGAAATTGTAGTTGTTTGTTGGAGCATTGTTGGAATACATTAATTAAGTGGTCCCGTGAAAAAATCCTGTTCACTGGTTCGATTCTAGAGTGCGAATGAAACATTTATGAACCTTAACTGATGCATTAGACTAAGGACGAGATCCTGCAGGGCCTTTTCAATCGTGATTCATATTTTGCAATTTGAAAAAATGTCACGATTGCAATTCTTTGCAGCATTACCGTATCAACAGCATTGGAGTGCTGCTGCAATCTCGCCCTTGCGTGCATTTCACCAAACATCACGCCTCTAGGGAATCGGGGAGGTACGGTAAAGGGTGTAGGTGTCAGCGTAAAGAGGAAATGAACGAGGTAGTAGCTGTGGAGAGGTCAGTGAACCGGGAAAATAACTGTTCACCCACCACCACACCATAAGCACGTCGCAACTTTCTAGGCATTGAATGATCAAAGTCCAATTGACCACGGATTGTAATGTGAATATTTGGTGATGCTGCTTCACCAGGTATTGTGCCGCGCATCAGTAGCAATAACAAATACTCAACGAATCGCTCTTCGCAGCAATATCAGTCATGAGTGATTAGTTGTAGTACTGATCATCCGTTGCTAGTGCATAGTTTCCCTCTAGGTACCTTAGATTACTGATTCAGGGATAAAATGGATGATGTTTTTGCTGAAGGAAAATTCATAACTTTGGACAATTTGAATAGATAGTTGTCGAAACAGCTACAACAATATCGTATGGTTATCGACACAGCTACATACACGGTGGATGGTTGTTGAAGTAATTACATCCATGGTGGATGGTCGTCGAAACAGCTACATTAATGGAGGATGGTCGTCGAAACAACTACATCCATGGTGGATGGTCGTCAAAACAACTATATTTATGGTGGATGGTCGTCGGACCAGCTTCAACCATGGTGGGTGGTCGTCGAAACAGCTACATCCATAGTGGATGGTCGTCGGAACAGTTTCAACCATGGTGGGTGGTCGTCGAAACAGCTACATCCATGGTGGATGGTTGTCGAAACAGCGCTAAAACCATCGTAGATGGTCGTCGAAACAGCTACATCCATGGCAGATGGTCATCGAAACAGCTACAACAATAGTGGATGGTCGAGTGCACCGAGCAGTAGACAGCCCACGCCGCAAAGTGCCGTTTGGGTTCAATTGTTATTCATAAGTAAATTCGTTCTAATAAAACGTAGAAAAACATCATTATAACCATATTCCTACTATGTACGAAAAAAAAATTACGTTCAATTTTATTTCGAGAGAGAAAAATTTGTATTCCCTGGACACCCATTATGTTGTTTTATCTTGACTTTGTGTCGCATGCCTGCCTATTCGTTGAAGCTGATTTTTAAATGAAATAAAGAGTGTACATCAGAAGCGTAAGACTAGAACATCATTGGTCCGATGTGGTCTGACTACTGAGGAAGTATTTACATGTTTTCTTCAAATAAGATTGGTGTAATTTAATTATCAACCAGTGTTGAGCAGCATGTCAACGTGAATACAACGTATGTGTGTACGCCCTCTGTCCATGCCAATAAAGAATCCAATACTAATGATTTCGATGTCGGAGCAAACATTTTTTCATTCGAATATCTCATGCGTGATTAATAGTTTATTCTGCGAGTGTTTCGTTCGTTACAAAATCAATGATTGCATGAAATAACCTGAGAATCATAGAACTAATCAATTTAGATCGAATTTAAGAAGATTCAACTCTGACCGCAGTTCATCAGTCGAGGTGAGTATATCAAGCTTATAAATTATCGCTTCAGTCTCCAAAGGGAAAAATGTGATTTACGGCAAGTGTAATCGAAGAGCAGGTGCGAAGTGCACCTGCTCTTCGATTGCATCATTCACGGCAAGCGTAATCGAAAAAGAGGTGCGAAGTGCACCTGCTCTTCGATTGCACCATTTATTGTCCTGCAGCGGATTGCACGCGGGAATATTTTTTTGTATTTGGTTTAATCGTCCGCCGGATGTGTCGATCGATTTATAAAAGAACTTATCATAAGAAATTAGCGTTAACACACTCGAGGCATAAGTGCGACCGTGGCTCATACTGTTACAACAAATTTGATTGTATAGAAGTTAGCGGAAAATCACAGAGCAAAATATTTGTAGTAGATTGAGTCACACAAGAATTCGTACACAAAATGTATGATCAAGTCAACTATAGCTATAATATTTATCATTATTCGGTCACTCATTATGACACAATGTAATTGATGATCAATATAAAGTATAAAATTATCTTCCAGTCAGAATAATTTCAAGCAATTGACTGAACGATGCATTCTGAACCACACCTACGTTTATTCAGTGAGCAATTAAAGTTTCGATTTTTCTTGTCGTCCTTCTACATTGCATCGCCGCGTTCCATATCCGCAGTTTGTTTAGGCTTCAAGTCACTTACATCGTTGATGCGTCTCATAGCCGCAATTTAATAGGTTTCTAGTCACTTACATCGTTGGTGCGTCTCATATCCGCAGTTTGTTGAGGTTTCTAGTCACTTACATCGTTGATGTGTCTCATATCCGCAGTTTGTTTAGGTTTCTAGTCACTTACATCGTTGGTGCGTCTCATATCCGCAGTTTGTTTAGGTTTCAAGTCACTTACATCGTTGGTGCGTCTCATATCCGCAGTTTATTTAGGTTTTAAGTCACCTACATCGTTGGTGCGTCTCATATCCGCAGTTTGTTTAGGATTCAAGTCACTTACATCGTTGGTGCGTCTCATATCCGCAGTTTGTTTAGGTTTCGAGTCACTTACATCGTTGGTGCGTCTAATATCCGCAGTTTGTTCAGGTTTCAAGTCACCTACATCGTTGGTGCGTCTCATATCCGCAGTTTGTGAAGGTTTCAAGTCGCCTACATCGTTGGTGCGTCTCAAATCCGCAGTTTGTTTAGGCTTCAAGTCACCTACATCGTTGGTGCGTCTCATATCCGCCGTTTGTCTAGGTTTCAAGTCACCTTCATCGTTGGTGCGTCTCATATTCGCAGTTTGTTTAGGTTTCAAGTCACCTACATCGTTGGTGCGTCTCATATTCGCAGTTTGTTCAGGTTTCGAATCCCATACATCGTTAGATCGTCTCCCATCCGCAGTTTGTTTAGGTTTCAAATCACCATCAATGTTGTGGCGTCTCTTATACGCAGTTTGTTATGGTTTCAAATCACATTCATCGAACCTTGTAAACGTACTCGTCCCAGAGCCTCCCATAAAGGATAGTTCATCAAAGAATCTCGCCCTATATCGAGAAATTAAAGATACGAAATTTATATCACAGATTATCCGACTGGTATACGGACAAAACATTGACTGTATTTGATCAGCAAGATAACTGTGCGATTGCCTACTCGTCTGTAATCCGTCCACTAATCCTGATGAGAGAACTTGATGTGAGTGGATAATTAAGCATCGATTTGTACATCAGACCTGAATTCATCAATGATTCCCATTCAATATGCTGGACATTATTTTGCGAAGGAATGTATGCATGAGCGACTCTTCCCTAGTTTATCTTCGTTCATAAAAACAGGACCCTTCGTACCTCCACATGATAAATGCGCCCCTGACATCAAGGGGATGTTTATATCGTACTGGAACGGAGGTTCTTACGTCATCCAGGAACGGAGCTACATCGTCCAGGAAAGGATGGATTTAAATCATCCGTGAACGGAGGGATTTACATTGTCCAGGAACGGAGGGAATTATGTCATCCAGGAACGGATGAAATTATATCATTCAGGAACAGAGGGTTTTGCATTGTTCAGGAACGGAGGATAATGTCATCCAAGAACGTAGAGATTTACATCGTCTTGGAACGGAGGGATGGATCATTGTGACGATTTACATCGTCTAGGAACGGAGGGTTGGACCATTGTATCCCAAATGGGTTTGTAACCGCCTTCCGCAACGTAAACGAGTTCTGATAAGAAAAACACCGAAACCAAAAGGTCTCACACTCATTAGTTGAACTGAGCATCATAAAATGCTCGCACCATAACAAACTGCGTATACACAAACTTTACCACTGATCTGTCCAACTTCCCTTGCATTTTGTTCGACCGGGCAGTACAATAGATTGTTCATTACTGCTATAATCTCAGCCCCCCCCCCCCCAATACCAAGCATAGCAAAAAACGTATTCAGGATTATCGTGACATTCAAAGGCGACGATAGAATAATCACCCCAGTTCCAAAGTGAATTGTGATCTACAAATTAGATGGAAGGTGGATGACTTTTTTCTCATTGTAAAGCGATTGTGATAAGAAAATCAGCATACCAGTGCTTGCCGAATATAACTGGTGTATGTGCAGAAACAGTTTATGAAACATTAGATAGACCCACTCTTATCGCTGACCAAGTTCACTAGTAAATTTCGAATTAAACTGGTCAGAATACTTGTAAAATATTTTGCTAACATTTGTATTCAACGTTGATGTACCACATCTCATCCTATGGCTTATCCATAACAGAGACAGCCAACACGGATACCCGATTGATAGCTGTTGAATTAGAATTGGAAAACGTGCTGAAACAATTTCACGAATTTAAAGATCTGACATCCAGCGAATTAGCAGCAGTCAATGAAACTGTCGAGGCCCCCCAAAATCAAGTGAAAAAACTCCAAGTGATCCTAGATTCTGAATTCGCTAAGAAACTTTCGACTCTAGACGCTGAGACAAACGATCGTATTAAACCGATAGAAGACTCAGTCAAAGATAGCGAGGCACTGTACTCAACTGTGATTAGTAGGAGGCAGCCACGCTGTGACAATGCAACACACGTTGGGCCACTACCTCAACACTTCCGACCCAATATACGTAACCGATTTGATGTATTGCCCGATGAAATGGACTCTCAGAATACAAAGGAAGTTATTGGGATTGGTGATTACAATGTCACCTCCTTCAAATCAAATCCGCGAAAAGGGAGAATTCAACTGAAAATACTCGGCAAAGCTGATTTGAAAATTGACGAGGTCGAAGGAACAATCGCAAAGGAAAGGATACATTCATCTAAGCGAATTATAATACAAGTCTTAGCTAAAGACGTGTCGCAGACGGAATCAACATGGAAAAGGTATGAATCCATGCTAAACAACATCAAACCTTCACACGCGAGCCTCCATGTCACCGGTATCCTGCCCCATCCGAACCAAAGTAGATACAAGTTAAGCAAGCCCAGAAAATTTCTTCATCGGATTATTGGAATTTGATGATCGACCCAAAGTACTATAACTTCAATAGAATCCCCAACAAGGCTCGCATTAACACGTATGGACTTGACACCATCGAAAACATCATTTAAAATATTGGCGCTGGACTTGTCAACGCAAATAAGTCGAAAAACGTAGACGATACCATGCCAACAACTCCGCCAGCAGTGCCCGACGAAACGACACAGCGTCCTCCGCCCGTTTCAACACGAGATACACAACAAATACAAGTGCTCATAAGAACATCACCACAGGTCCTAGCAAAAAAGTTCCTGTCATCAATCCAGTCCGAGTTAGAGGCAGTAGTCGCAGCTCCGCTAGTACAAACCGTATAAACGAAAACGAAAGTTTTGGCTGAGACCCAAGACCTCAGAGAATAGCAAAATAAGTCGAGCAAATCAAGTCAATTTGACTAACGGTACTCTCAAATGTTACTAAGTGAATGCTAGAAGTCTCAGAGACAAAATCAAAGAACTAGGTATTCTTGCATTGAATGAAAGTATCGACATAGTAGCAATCACAGAATCGTGGATGAAATTGAGCACCAGGCATTATTTAGGCGAATTTACTCATCCCGTTTACTCACTATTTCACAATGATTGACAAGGCCAAGAGGGCGGAGGAGTGTTGTTTATCGTGAAAAATACTCTGCAAGTATTATAAGTCATCATTCCAAACAACAGGCACGACATAGTATCAATCCAAGTAGTCGGTAAACATATAAAATTTCAAAACACTCATCTATCGCCCCCCTAAAAGCAAGGTTGCAGATGATATCGATCTTTACAACACTCTCGTCGATGTTGTAACAACACAACACAATATTGTGCCTGGCGATTTCAATATCCCCGATATTGATTGGGAATCAGACGAATGAACGGCCACCGGCCAACGTCTAATTGATTTTGCTGACGATAAGTTCATGACTTATATGGTGAAGACACCTACAAGAGGTAGTAACATTCTTGATCTCCTATTTAGTGCAAGCGACTCTCATGTCACGAACGTCGAAGTAGGCGAACCACTCGGAACTAGTGACCACAACTGTATCAGTTTTTTGATAGAACTCGAGTTGAAAACATCAACAAACTGCGAAAAGGTCCTTAACTTCAGATTAGCTAATTTTGATGGCTTAAGAGAGTAATGGTGTCAGCAAATATACCCTCGGACAAGATGTCAATCAATCGCTTGACTATTTCTTGACTGCAGTTGGAAATAGCGAACATGAGCATATCCCGTTCAAAAACAGGCGAACAGCAGCCTATCAGCCCAAATACTGGAGAGGAGAATTGCATCGCCTTCATTCACGAAAGAAAGCAAAGCATTCGATGAAGCAGAGACATCCACACGGCGAAGCAAAAATAAATACAAAATTAGCAGACGAGATCTAAAGAAGGTTCTGAAACATCAGAAGAAAGATTATGCAAATGAAATTGCTGCCAATGCCAAAACTAATCCGAAACAATTTTTTAATTATATTTCGAGCAAAAAAAAATCAAAATCTGTAATAAGTCCTCTCGAGAACGATGTTGGTGAGCTAGAAACGGACGACACCAAGATGAGTGTTCTACTTAATGATTACTTTTGCTCTGTATTTACGTAAGACAATCAGGATATTCCTAATCCTGAGGTCATCATAGCGGCAAACAAATTGAAGTTCTCACCACAGTGAATTTTTCCCCGGCCGAAGTTATTAAATATATAGATAATTGAACGTCATCAAATCTCCAGGACCAGACCAAATTCATCCTAAAATTCTATAAGAGACTAAAAACGAAATCGCCGAACATTTATGAGAAATGTTCACCCAATCTCTCACAAACGGCACCTGCCCCTCTAAATGGAAAGAGGCCAGTCTTACCCCAATTTTTAAAAGATGGGGACAAAAAATGTCCCGGTAACTACCGGCCAATTTGTCTCACCTCAGTCATTAGCAAGTTGATGGAAAGTTGAATAGCGGATACAATTACAGATTTCTTGCTAGGTATGATATCTTGCACTATCTCGTACAAAAACCAACACAGTATCCTCAAGTTATTTACTGCATTTGTTAGACCGTATCTCGGGTATGCCGTTCAATTCTGGTCTCGATTCCTTAGAAAAGATGTTTTTAAAGTTGAGAAGGTTCAACGAAGAGCTATCAAGCTCATCCCCTCGCTGCAGAATAAATCGTACAAAGACAGGCTCAACGTTTCGCTGGAGAAACGTTGAGTCAGAGGTGACATGATAGAAGTGTGGAAGATTATGAAGGGTAAGGAAAACGTCGACCGAGCAAGCCTGTTCACTTTAGATACAAACGGAGTGACTAGGAACATTGGATACAAAATCATTGGGAAACGTTTCTCACTCAACTTCACGCGCAATTTCTTCACGTATAGAGTTGTCGAAGAATGGAACAAACTTCCAGCGGAGGTTGTAAAAAGCAATAAAATCGAAACGTTCAACTCGCGGCTCGATAAGTTCTACATAAATCGCCGTTAAATAGCTAAGCCGTTCCATTTCCTGTTGTAATAAATAAAAAACAGAAATGGCACACGAAGCTTCAAAACTAACCCTCTTGCTATCAAAAAGCCACCTAGTTTTGGTCAATAGGCCTATTGTTGTCTTTATACACTTGTACACACATATTTCGTAAATGTTTCATCAGGATGCCGTGTTCGATTTTTTGGATCTCACGTTAGTAGTTAACTACCTAATTTTTTTTTTTAGAATAGGTGCCAGTATTGATCATTGTGATGAAACTAATAGAAATATGCAGGTCAACACGGATACAGATAAACATGTTGATGAACATGTCGTCACAATTATAGATCAGAAATGTCCGTTGCTCCATATGGCATTGATAGGCAAAAGACAATAGGTTAAAAAAACGAACATAATTCGATGTAACGATAAAAAGTTTTCAGCTACATATTTCCAATGACAGTTTTCCCTAACAGACAAATCGTTTTATATTTTATATGTCGTCACAATTATAGATCAGAAATGTCCGTCGCTTCATATGGCATTGATGGGCAAAAGACAATAGGTTAAAAAAAACATAATTCGATGTAATGATAAAAAAAATTCAGTTACATATTTCCAATGACAGTTTCCCCAAACAGACAAATTCTGTTATATTCGTCCTTCAAGAATCACCGCCCTCACCGAGGATCGAGCCCGGGACTGTCTGGTGACTGCCTTAGTGCTTGACCACTACACCAATACGGCATAAAAGGATGAACAACCTTCTAGTTCTAAATTACTGCGTTTGGCCTAAAACCCCTGCCCCCTTCTCTAAGTATCCATCGTACAATTACCACAATGGATCGCTTGAACAGTGAATTATATTATTATATTAAAAATAAATCAAACTTGATAAAAAGTCCTCATTGCACTATTTTTTTAAAGAAATTTAAAAAATGCGTTGTTTTTAACTGAACGTTGCTGGAATTTCCCATACGGTTTTTTCGTAAGCTGCGAATTACATTATTTTCTCACCTGTTTGTGACGTCATCCATCAATTTCAAATCCTCGTAACATTATTCCTGTTGACTGATCAGTACATTTCTCCTTTTATATTTCCCAGAAGGTGAAACGGGTCTTGAACCAGCAAGTGTTTCATCCTTTTATACCGTATTAGTGTTGCGGGTAAGCACCCAGACTGTAACGAGTTGAATCCTAGGTGAGGATTGAACTGCTATAATC
>SDVV010021059.1:0-13200 GCA_016164225.1 Gammarus roeselii | reverse complement strand
GGTGATATATTTTTGGGCCGTTTCGCAGTCATATTTTTGGGCCGTTTCGTCGTTATATTTTTGGGCCGTTTCGTCGTTATATTTTTGGGCCGTTTCGTCGTTATATTTTTGGGTCGTTTCGTCGTTATATTTTTGGGCCGTTTCGTCGTTATATTTTTGGGCCGTTTCGTCGTTACTACTACTACTCCTAAATACATACATTCGTACATGACACGTATGAAATAAACTACTTTTCAGCTTACAACCGTCTTGTATGACCTAAATACATACATTCGTACATGACACGTATGAAATAAACTACTTTTGTTCGAAATAAAAATAAATCCGCTAATGGAAATGGATGATTCACTCCGAATTGAATACCTGTTGAATTAGCCACTTTAAATTTCCTTCATAATACGGCATGGAGTTCCCACTTCATTCTACTATGTTCGATTCAACAACAAAACAGCCGAAGCTGGGTGATATTAACTACGATTAGCCTAAATCCTAAAGCCTCTAAGTCCTGATCGTCAATGAAAGACACATGTATGTTCATGTGTCCATCGCTGAACGTTACAGGCAGGTATCGGAGCACGCTGTTCATGTCACTCGAAAGGGAGCCAGCTGATGCCCTACTCCTTTGTTTGAGTTTTGAACTATGAATATAATTCCCTAGACAAAATTATTCGATAACTCTACTTGTACAGTTGCATTGTGAGATGCGTCTGAAGCAACTTGGTGCAAGGTCAGTTTTGTTATATCCTAGTTTTAAATGACTGAGTGCCACAATCTAAGAGCCATGCTACACACATAAACGAGCATGGACTAATTGCAATAGACTTCGACTTTCACCTGTTTACTGTACTATTTTTGAGGGATGATGCATGAATTAGAAAATGGTCGACTGGTCTCATTGCCAGCTAAAAAATTTGAACGGTTGCATTGTCTTGGTACGAATACTATTCTGGCGGTCATGGCATGATCCCACTTCATATCAGAGCCTCTCAGTTGATACGCGATATAAAGGATGCATTATTGCACTAACAACACACACTTTAGATCATGGCAACTATGTCAAGCTTAGACCACGCTCTTTGTATTGTGGAGTCGGGGGCAGCAGGAGGCTGCATGATAAGGGGGGAGCAAGCAGTGAGGCCGACATGGTCGGCCGCCCCATCCCTTCTCCCTTTCTTTAGACGGGATGTGTGCGTGTTTAGCCAACCTACCTTGACATATCTTGTTAGCCAGTTGATGGCTTGTACCAGCTCAGACAGACACAACAAGCCAAAAACACCTTACCCGTCCCTCTGAACGATCCTGAAACAACCCAGCAACGTTCCGGCGCATCCTTGCAATTGACAACCCTCGTCGAGCACTTTACGGAACGGGTAGTCTCCAGTGGGTTGGTCTCCCCACCTCGTCAGGTCCACAAGATCTGGTACCGGACAGGATAATTGCTGGTGTTCCTTACGAGAGTGCTCTCGGCGGGGCTCGCGAGGCAGCTCGAGACCTGTTGTTAACCTCTCAGGCTCCGGGACTAACCAACAATTAACAGGTGTAGGTGTTAACAAGTGTTAGTCGCGGTGCTAACTTATGGACCTTAACAAGTGTAGACGGAGTTAAGCTATCGCACAGAATTGCGTGTTAACGGATGGTACCCTTCGTCTTGTCATCGCACCAGGCTACGGTGCAGGAGTATACGAGCATGTGTAGGTGTGCGAGAGGGTGTATATTAGATGACTGGTGTGGTATATTGGGTTATGGAATCCCTGTTTGGTTTGGTGTATGAGGCCAAGATTGTCTACATTGCCTGGTCTTGAGATTCGTTTATGTTCTTGAAATGGTAATACAGGGTAATTTGTTAATCCTAGCGAACAATTGATGGGAGTATTTGATCAATTTCAAGTTGTTTCTTAACACTCATGTTTTTGGGCACCTTTGTGTAGGGAGTTTTGTATTACTGATCAGTCTGACGTAATGGAAATATCTTCTCCTGAAAGGCACTATCATTTCATAGACGTAATTTCTAGTTTGATAGACTGGCATTACAGTTAGTTGTCTCGCAGAAGTTCAAATAGCTCATGAACGGGATTGATTTACTTTCTTCGTACATGTTTAAAAGTTCTTCCAAGAGATATGAAAATGAAAGCCTTTTGACTGTTGGAGGATACGTCAAGTAGAGCATCTAATAAAATATCACGCGTATGTATCGTACCTGCAAAGGATCAATAGAGGGAAAGGTTGAACTAGGAAATAACACATAACGATGATACTCGCTGCCACTCAAATCAGCACTTGAAGAGAAAGCCACAGACCCACGATGTTGGTTCGAGATCGCTCAGTTTTCCCTCGTTAAACAAATGGTGACCGACGTCAATGCTGAACATCGTTTTGTAATGAGCAGCTGTCAATGCTGGGCACCAATGTAACCATTCTAGTGTCAATGCCGAGCACGATTATACCCGTGCCACTGTCAATGCTAAGCACTATTTTAACCGTGCCACTGTCAATGCTAAGCACTATTTTACCAGTGTCACTGTCAATGCTAAGCACTATTTTTACCGTGCCACTGTCAATGCTAAGCACTATTTTACCCGTGCCACTGTCAATGCCAAGCACTATTTTACCAATGCCACTGTCAATGCCAAGCACTATTTTAACCGTGCCACTGTCAATGCCAAGCACTATTTTAACCAAGCCACTGTCAATGCCAAGCACTATTTTAACCGTGATGGTCTCAATGTCGGTGATCCGCACGTCCATCACCACTATTGAAACCACACAGCTCTTCGTCAAGTCTTCACTCCCAAAGGGCACGGGTTGGTGTCTGCTAAAGGATGATAGTCATAATATATTTTGATGAGATTTGTTTCGGCAAGTACTAAAAAAAAATCATTTACCATATAAAAAATATTTCAAGCAAGTTACTTGCAAACAAGGATGAAATAGTAATTGTGAACAAGAAGTTTGGCTGTCGAAGCGATTTTTCGTTTTCCTTTTTTTAATCTCAAAAGGCCATGTATAGAACTTGAGTTGAGCTGTACAAAGTAGAACCGAGATCGTATGTGGATACATTGTTTGGGGATCGAGCAAGGTATGTAGAAAATAAATAAGAAGGAAAATGGGTTTCAAGTCATCACGTACATTTTTATCGATAGCTAGCCTTGTTTTTATGCTAATCCAAGTGATTTGAAACATCACAGTTTAAAAATGATCGTTTATAGCATCATTTGCGATTGGTGTCTTCTTACTTCATGTTTGAATTGAGTTAATAAAAAAAATGGTTTCTCTAAATTAAAAAAGGAAGTAAATAATGATAATTTCGAATGAATTTTCTTTACTGAAATATAACTCTGTACAACTATGTCTCCAAGATCCAAAACAAATTATAGTGGGTGTTTGTTACGATAGTGAACAGGTTGAAATTATGCAACATGGCGGTCTTCAAACTATCTCATAAGGTAATTTTTGGTTATCCCTTGAAGACTAAAATTTAATCTGTTCTGTTTTCATGCGCTCACAATTGTAATCATTTGTGTACTCAATCTGAACATCCTTCTGTCCTAGAACACACCAGATTTCCAGTCCACTCTTCAAACATGTCTGAACATCCTTCTGTTCTAGAACGCACAAGATTTCCAGTCCACTCTTCAAACATGTTTTCTTGCCCAATCTACAGCCTGTGTCTGTATCAGTATCAGACACTTCTCTCCCAATCTAACCTCGATATCGACCAGCATTGATGCCAACCAACTTTATTCCTGTTTATATAGCTACTACGGTGGAGGATAACCCGTAAAGCAGTCTTAATTAGGGTGTTGCCAGTCGATAAAGATGGAGATCGCTCTTCAAAAGACTGTCGTGGGGATTTTTACGGCTCAATCAGCCCTGGAAATTGAAGGCCAGATCTGTATTGTCACACTAACAAATGATCGATAGCGTCTGTGGAGCTGCCGTTGATATGAAGGGAGGGAAGTTACAGACCAGACACAATTAGAGATACCCTTTGAAAGTACTGTTAATATGGTTATTTCCTGAAACGTTGATCTATGTATTTTAACTTATTTATATCTTAGTTTAATTTGATAACGAATTCATGAGCATTTTTTATATATAATACAGTGAATAAAAAAATACGTTCGAGGTTCGTTGATGCTAACGACGTCTTCCATTTTGAATGTTTTGCATGCTACAACTTTATAGATCCAGTACGATTGCATCATATAAAATTGTATTGAAAAAATAATAGGGTGACCGAATTGTATACATGGCAATATTATTTTATTTGACTGCGTAGTATAACCACCGATTATTCCCCAATGTTCTAATTGATAGCCGCGTCAAAGCGCTAGGTAACTGAGCGTATCTTAGGACATCTAAAACATTTAGATATACATATGAAGTTAATGTATTCAAAGTATGAATGCTAAGTACTTACTTTGATTCAGGTCAATAGCTAGTAGGCTACCTGCTGCAGAGAATAGGACTGCTATTTGAGTATAACAATTACTATTGAGTGTCAGCCTATTATTGACTTGTTATCCTATTAGTTATCTCGCATTCAAAGTTGACAGCTTACTGGCTGTCAATTGGTGGGTTTAATTGCAGTGTTCCGGTAATGTAGAGGTTTCCCATTCAGTACTTCACTTCACAGAGCGATCTACATCACCTTGAATTAGTTGGCTTTGCATAAGAGTTCGACTTTTGTCTATTGGTCAGCTTGCACGCTGATAAATGTGCCCTCGATGAACATTGTTTGCTCTAGAATTATCCTTTTGCAACGTCATCAATCTAAATGGATTCAGTTATGTTCAGTGAGATAACCACATCGTCAATGAGGCTTCCCCCTATCGAGCTTATTGAAAACAACAATCCTACTTCCGAAGGGAGTTGTAATTCGACTGGAAAACTATCCTACACACACGTGAACAACATATTGACTTGTTCATCTTGTGAAAAACAATATTTTCTAGATTTATTGGCCTGTTTGGTGTTTTTTTTAGTAGCGCAGTATACATTCCACCCATCAATAAAAAAATACGTAATGTTGCCACACAAATGGCCAGAGACTTCAACAGGGGACAAGTAGTGATCCATCGAGCAGCCAAAGCATCGACAAATGCGGCTTTGTGACAATGGTTGAGGGAAACCATGGTTTTTTATCATGACGGAAAGTCTTGCCATTTAAATGAAAATATGTTATTGGATAATTCTAATCGAACGTGAGATAGAGGACAGATAAAGTGAAAGAGAAAAGTGCGTGAAACCTTTTCAAGAATTACTGACGCCGGGGCACTGCAATCCGCCGATGCCTGTTGGATCCGTTATTGATAAACACAGCAATCCTTTGTGTCAGATTTCATCCGTAAGCAGCACCATTTGAGGCCCGGTCGACTCAGGCTTGAATTTTTTATTTCGGAAGGGTAGCAGGAATAGTCAGTAGGCTTGCCTGTCGGTAGCAGGAGTAGCCAGCAGGCTTCCCTGTTCGTAGCAGGAATAACCAGCAGGCTTCTCTGTTCGTAGCAGGAAAAACCAGCAGGCTTCCCTGTCGGTAGCAGGAGTAGCCAGCAGGCTTCCCTGTTCGTAGCAGGAATAACCAGCAGGCTTCCCTGTTCGTAGCAGGAAAAACCAGCAGGCTTCCCTGTCGGTAGCAGGAATAGCAAGCAGGCTTCCCTGTTCGTAGCAGGAATAACCAGCAGGCTTCCCTGTCGGTAGCAGGAATAGCAAGCAGGCTTCCCTGTTCGTAGCAGGAAAAACCAGCAGGCTTCCCTGTCGGTAGCAGGAGTAGCCAGCAGGCTTCCCTGTTCGTAGCAGGAATAACCAGCAGGCTTCCCTGTCGGTAGCAGGAGTAGCCAGCAGGCTTCCCTGTTCGTAGCAGGAATAACCAGCAGGCTTCCCTGTTCGTAGCAGGAATAACCAGCAGGCTTCCCTGTCGGTAGCAGGAATAGCAAGCAGGCTTCCCTGTTCGTAGCAGGAAAAACCAGCAGGCTTCCCTGTCGGTAGCAGGAGTAGCCAGCAGGCTTCCCTGTTCGTAGCAGGAATAACCAGCAGGCTTCCCTGTAGGCTGTTGGGAGATTGAGGTGGTCGTTTCTTTCCTTTTAAATATTGAGGAAATTTTTCAAGGCTCTAGTAACCTCAGTAAGTTTAATTCAATTTATTACAATACATGGCGCTGAAAATATAAATATGGAAATTTGAGAACAAAGTTTACGAACTGATATCAGGAAGCAGCACTAACGTTTCCTCTTGTAAAGAGGCAGTCGGGGTAATTGTTTTGACTACATGTGCGCTGATGCAATATGGCATCCTCTCCTCACAGAGGCAGACGAGGAAGGTGTGTTGATGCAATAAGGCAAGCACTCTCCTCCCCGAGGCAGACGGATTAGATGCGTGACGCAATGAGACAAGTCTTCCCCTGCAAAACACGTCGTTTTGCAGGACGGAAATAAGATAACAATTACCTCCTCTCGATCACTGTCTATTGAAGGGGCGAGCGCTAACGGCGCCCAGGCGCGCTCGCGACCAGTTTTAAGAGGATTTGAGTGGCCACCAGATGGCGCCTTGATAAGCGACGCTTGATTAACGGGGAATGAGTTGAGGTCGCTGGACGGCGACGTTGCTGCGGCGTTGCTGCTGCGGTGCTACTGCGGTGCTGCGACGTTGGTGCGGCGTTGCTGCTGCGGTGCTGCTGCGGTGCTGCGACGTTGCTGCGGCGGTGCTGCGGCGGCAGAAGATGATGTCGGGTTGCCCCAGTCAGAATCCGTAGCGATTCATTCTAGAGGACGCATACTGCGGGAAATGCTGTGCTTAGGCCAAATTCAACTAGCTTTAGACCCCGGGAGCTGCACAGACACGATCTAAAATAAAACTAAGTCATAATGCCTGTTTGAAAATCTGTTTATCGTAACAATCGGAGTTGAAGCATTCAAAGGGGTAGAGATTTTTCTCCCCTTTTCAGTTGCAATACACTCTGTGGCTCGATTGAGTTTGATATGGTAATTTGATTTGAAATAAAACTCTTTCATCTTTGTAAAATCACTAGTTCAGACCGTGATTGTTGATTGTTTTTTTTCCCGGATCGTCGAAGTAAGGTTCCACACGTTCCAAAGGTGAGGAACATTTGAACTCTACATTAGAAGCCCTAAACGAGGTTGAGAGTTTCTTTTGTACCTGATACTAATGAGCTTAAGGTACTGACTAATTAGCAACTTTTACTCCATCTATCCCAACTTGGAACGTATCACATCACTTCTGTGCATTGCAAATTCCAGTCGACCACTCCAGAAACATAAGAGGATGTTGGTGATCATGCGCGACCAATCGTCTCTCTTTTATGAGACTTTGGCATCCCCACACCATCAGGTCCGCCTCCTCGTTTCTTCGTCTCTAGGACGGAATGGTCGTCCAGTATACCCGTCATCGCTGGCCTTAACACCTTCTGCGTCATCTCACTGGAAGAACGTTGACTGAAACGACGTCGTTTGCGTCTCAAGCCGCCCCACCGCGTCTCAAGCCGCCCCACTTGAATATTGAATCAGGCGCCACGTTTCGTTATCTCTGACCGTTGGACGGCGCTCGCTCGCGCCCTGTCTGGCGTGGTAGGTGCGAACCGATTTGTTGGCCTGAGTTATGTCCTAGGGGAACGTAAACAGCGACCTTATCAGATCGACACCTCAGCCACGGCTTTGTGAACTCAAATTTGACGAGCGCTCCAACAATAAGCATATGGAGAGATAAGTTGTTGACGTGCTAAAAGATACCCTCATGTGAGCACGTCCATGCACCCTCTTGGACGCGCATTCGCGTGTGCGTGCGCTTGTACGTCATGCACACCTTGGTGCACACATCTCGCGGTAATTTCGATAAGCAGTTTGTAATTAGGTAACTTGAGAGTAAATTGTCAGGTGCTGAAGTTATGCTTGGTAGCGCACTGGAGTGACAGCTGCGGTGGGCTTGTGTGCGTGTGGAGGCGAATGTGTGTAGTGAAGGGGAAAAAGATTCCGTTTATGTGTATAAATGCGTATGTACATTTTCAACGTGATTTATACGAACTCCAATAACAGGATTGAGTTCATCGTTATTTTATATTGGACAATTTATTTGTGGGTGTACACTCGCATATAAGCTTCCTATAGTTGCAATGAAATGCATACTACAAAAAAATGCTTCACAAGGAGCTTAGAGCATATTTTTCTCATGAAGCATCCATATCCTATTATTCCTACAAACGTCAGAACAGATGTTTCGACCAATGACGGAAGAATCTTGCATCAAGTTATTGGAACTCCAACTGATAGTGATGGGCTAATAATGCTCTACGAGTGCTAACAAAAGGAATGCTCATGAACCGACACTGGCTGATAGTGATGGGCTAATAATGCTCTGCGAGTGCTAACAAAAGGAATGCTCATGAACCGACACTGGCTGATAGTGATGGGCTAATAATGCTCTACGAGTGCTATCAAAAGAAATGCTCATGAACCGACACTGGCTGATAGTGATGGGCTAATAATGCACGACGAGTGCTAACAAAAGGAATGCTCATGAACCGACACTGGCTGATAGTGATGGGCTAATAATGCTCTACGAGTGCTAACAAAAGGAATGCTCATGAACCGACACTGGCTGATAGTGATGGGCTAATAATGCTCTACGAGTGCTAACAAAAGGAATGCTTATGAACCGACACTGGCTGATAGTGATGGGCTATTAATGCTCTACGAGTGCTAACGAAAGGAATGCTTATGAACCGACACTGGCTGATAGTGATGGACTAATAATGCTCTACGAGTGCTTACAAAAGGAATGCTTATAAACCGGCAGTGGCTTATAGTGCATGAGCTAATAATTCTCTACGGGTGCTAACAAAAGGAATGCTTATAAATCGACACTGGATAATGATGCGTCACGCTGAATATTCGCATGAGCTGAATGCGTCACGCCGTTGATTCGCCTGAGCTGGGAGCGTCATTCAAGTCATGTACCCTGTCATTCCTGACCTTGTTGAAGGACGCCGTAAACAACCGTTCTTTTACCGTCAACTCTGAACATCGGTGTGTGAAGATTTTAAGATCAAGTCCGAACATCGGTGTGTGAAGATTTTAAGATCAAGTCCGAACATCGGTGTGTAAAGATTTTAAGATCAAGTCCGAACATCGGTGTGTAAAGATTTTAAGATCAAGTCCAAACATCGGTGTGTAAAGATTTTAAGATCAAGTCCGAACATCGGTTTGTAAAGATTTTAAGATCAAGTCTGAAAATCGGTGTGTAAAGATTTTAAGATCAAGTCCGAACATCGGTGTGTAAAGATTTTAAGATCAAGTCCGAAAATCGGTGTGTAAAGATTTTAAGATCAAGTCCGAACATCGGTGTGTAAAGATTTTAAGATCAAGTCCGAACATCGGTTTGTAAAGATTTTAAGATCAAGTCTGAAAATCGGTGTGTAAAGATTTTAAGATCAAGTCCGAACATCGGTGTGTAAAGATTTTAAGATCAAGTCCGAAAATCGGTGTGTAAAGATTTTAAGATCAAGTCCGAACATCGGTGTGTAAAGATTTTAAGATCAAGTCCGAACATCGGTTTGTAAAGATTTTAAGATCAAGTCTGAAAATCGGTGTGTAAAGATTTTAAGATCAAGTCCGAACATCGGTGTGTGAAGATTTTAAGATCAAGTCTGAAAATCGGTGTGTACAGATTTTAAGATCAAGTCCGAACATCGGTGTGAAAGATTTTGAGATCAAGTCCGAACATCGGTGTGTAAAGATTTTAAGATCAAGTCTGAAAATCGGTGTGTAAAGATTTTAAGATCAAGTCCGAACATCGGTTTGTAAAGATTTTAAGATCAAGTCTGAAAATCGGTGTGTAAAGATTTTAAGCTCAAGTCCGAACATCGGTGTGTGAAGATTTTAAGATCAAGTCCGAACACCGGTGTGTGAAGATTTTAAGATCAAGTCCGAACATCGGTGTGTGAAAATTTTAAGATAAGTCCGAACATCGGTGTGTAAAGATTTTAAGATCAAGCCCGAACATCGGTGTGTGAAGATTTTTACTTGGGAAATCCGTTTTTTTGTTTCAAATCGTCATCACGTGTAAAACATTTACTGTGTTTATCTGAAAAAAATCATGTTAGTTAGACCAAAATTAACACTGTTCGAGCCTTATGAACGCTGTTCGAGCCTTGTGTACGCTGTCGAGCCTTATGAACGCTGTTCGAGCCTTATGAACGCTGTTCGAGCCTTATGAACGCTGTTCGAGCCTTTTGAGCGTTATTCGAGCCTAATGAACGCTGTTCGAGCCTTATGAACGCTGTTCGAGCCTTATGAACGCTGTTCGAGCCTTATGAACGCTGTTCGAGCCTCATGAACATTGTTTGAGCCTTATGAACGTTGTTCGAGCCTTATGAACGCTGTTCGAGCCTTATGAACGTTGTTCGAGCCTTATGAACGTTGTTCAAGCCTTATGAACATTGTTCGAGCCTTATGAACGCTGTTCGAGCCTTATGAACGCTGTTCGAGCCTTATGAACGCTGTTTGAGCCTTATAAACGCTGTTCGAGCCTTATGAACGTTGTTCGAGCTTTATGAACGTTGTTCGAGCCGTATGAACGTTGTTCGAGCCTCATGAACGCTGTTCGAGCTTTGTGAACGCTGTTTGAGCCTTATGAACGCTGTTCGAGCCTTATGAACGCTGTTCGAGCCTTATGAACGCTGTTCGAGCCTTATGAACGCTGTACGAGCCTTATGAACGCTGTTCGAGCCTTATGAACGCTGTTCGAGCCTTATGAACGCTGTACGAGTATTGTGTACTCTGTTCGAGCCTTATGAACGCTGTTCGAGCCTTATAAACGCTGTTCGAGCCTTATGAACGCTGTTTGAGTCTTATGCTTGCTGTTCGAGCCTTATGCTCGCTGTCCGAGCCTGAATCGCACGAACGCTGTCTTCTGGCATCGAGCCACCAGGCGATGATGTAAAGAGGGCTTTTTTTGTTTATTATACGACGGACTTTTTGATTATTCGTAAATCGCATGTACGCGCATCTGATCGCGTTGTTTATTTGGTGACGTGTTAATGCAGAGGCGTGCACTTCTGCATGCCTGTTGCAAGCCAGTTGCTTACGTTCGAGTAGTTCAATTATATTGATGAACAGATGAAGGCCAAAATCTTTGTTCGTGAATTATAATTGTTATTATTATTAAATAATTTATTTCCATCGTCTGGCAATTGGGTTTTTAATTTTTAAAAATAATGAAATTCCTAAACATATGACATGAAACTTTATTATCAACTTCGGTAATTGAATTAACGAAAACGAGTTCAATTTGAGTTCGTCGCAGCTCATTTCTAGGGGTCGCCGGTTCGGGTTAAATGGAGCGAAATATTAATCACATTAGCATCATAAGTGCACATACAGAAAAAGTCTAATATGACAAATAATCACGAATTCGAAGCGTTGGGAAAACCAGTGACACGCGGGGTTGAAAAATAAGAAATACATGGGGTGGATAAATAACAAAATACATGGGTGTGGAAAATAACAAGTACATGGGTGTAGTAGTTAGAGTCCCGAGGACATGGAGTTGGGACATCGAAATGTGCTAACATATTGTAATGAGAAGTCTACATTATTGTATGATGACATAGGTGTGGATGGACGACATGAATTATACAGAAGATATTAATACAACTTAGGGTTGGGAAATCGAAAAGTGCTAACATATTGTACAGATGGGTTTAAACCATTGTATGAAGTAAGGAAGGTGTGAATAGGCGACATAAGTTCTACAAAAAAAATTATACATAAAATACACACCAAACAACTGAATATAAAATATATACACACTTTATGACCGATAGGAAATGAATAAATGATTGACAATCCGAATAAAACAATACTGGAGTACACAAGTCGGATGAATATACTTCTGCTGTAGAAGACAAAGTGAAATATTAGCTTTGAGGCAATGATTGTACCATCGAAATGGTACGATAATTGATAGAAATATTTCAATTAATTATTTTAAAATCGAGTTAGCCTTGGTAATGGAAATCGTTTGCTCGTCGTTTCAGTGATGAAGAGTCATTCACGAATGTGCTGTTGCATCCATTACACGATGTGACGTGCTTCAGTGATGAAGAGTCATTCACGAATGTGCTGTTTCCATCCATTACACGATGGGACGTTCTCCAGTGATGATGAGTCATTCACGAATGCGTTGCTTGCATCCATTACACGATGTGACGTGTTTCAGTAATGAAGAGACATTCACGAATGTGCTGTTTCCATCCATTAGACAATGTGACGTGCTTCAGTGATGAAAAGTCATCACGAATGTGCTGTTTGCATCCATTACACAATGTGACGTGCTTCAGTGATGAAGAGTCATTCACGAATGTGCTGTTTGCATCCATTACACGATGTGACGTGCTTCAGTGATGAAGAGTCATTCACGAATGTGCTGTTTGCATCCATTACACGATGTGACGTGCTTCAGTGATGAAGAGTCATTCACGAATGTGCTGTTTGCATCCATTACACGATGTGACGTGCTTCAGTGATGAAGAGTCATTCACGAATGTGCTGTTTGCGTCCATTACACGATGTGACGTGCTTCAGTGATGAAGAGTCATTCACGAATGCGCTGTTTGCATCCATTACACAATGTGACGTGTTTCAGTGATGATGAGTCATTCACGAATGCGCTGTTTGCATCCATTACACGATGTGACGTGTTTCAGTGATGAAGAGTCATCACGAATGTGCTGTTTGCATCCATTACACAATGTGACGTGTTTCAGTGATGATGAGTCATTCACGAATGCGCTGTTTGCATCCATTACACGATGTGACGTGTTTCAGTGATGAAAAGTCATCACGAATGCGCTGTTTGCATCCATTACACGATGTGACGTGCTTCAGTGATGAGGAGCCATTCACGAATGCGCTGTTTGCATCCATTACACGATGTGACGTGTTTCAGTGATGAAGAGTCATTCACGAATGCGCTGTTTGCATCCATTACACAATGTGACGTGTTTCAGTGATGAAGAGTCATCACGAATGTGCTGTTTGCATCCATTACACGATTTGATGTGCTTCAGGAATGAAGAGTCATCACGAATGTTCTGTTTGCATCCATTACACGATGTGACGTGTTTCAGTGATGAAGAGTCATCACGAATGTGCTGTTTGCATCCATTACACGATGTGACGTGCTTCAGGA
>SDVV010021058.1:0-13200 GCA_016164225.1 Gammarus roeselii | reverse complement strand
GAGTGAAGGTTACAGTAACAGGAGTGATTGCACTGACAGAGTGAAGGTTACAGTAACAGGAGTGATGGTACTGACAGAGTGGAGGTTACAGTAACAGGTGTGATGGCACTGACAGAGTGAAGGTTACAGTAACAGGAGTGATGGCACTGACAGAGTAAGGTTACAGTAACAGGAGTGATGGCACTGGCAGTGAAGGTTACAGTAACAGGAGTGATGGCACTGACAGAGTGGAGGTTACAGTAACAGGAGTGATGGCACTGACAGAGTGAAGGTTACAGTAACAGGAGTGATGGCACTAACAGAGTGAAGGTTACAGTAACATGAGTGATGGCACTAACAGAGTGAAGGTTACAGTAACAGGAGTGATGGTACTGACAGAGTGGAGGTTACAGTAACAGGAGTGATGGCACTGACAGAGTGAAGGTTACAGTAACAGGAGTGATGGCACTGACAGAGTGAAGGTTACAGTAACAGGAGTGATGGTACTGACAGAGTGGAGGTTACAGTAACAGGTGTGATGGCACTGACAGAGTGAAGGTTACAGTAACAGGAGTGATGGCACTGACAGAGTAAGGTTACAGTAACAGGAGTGATGGCACTGGCAGTGAAGGTTACAGTAACAGGAGTGATGGCACTGACAGAGTGGAGGTTACAGTAACAGGAGTGATGGCACTGACAGAGTGAAGGTTACAGTAACATGAGTGATGGCACTAACAGAGTGAAGGTTACAGTAACAGGAGTGATGGTACTGACAGAGTGGAGGTTACAGTAACAGGAGTGATGGCACTGACAGAGTGAAGGTTACAGTAACAGAGTGATGGCACTGACAGAGTGAAGGTTACAGTAACAGAGTGATGGCACTGACAGAGTGGAGGTTACAGTAACAGGAGTGATTGGGTCTGACAGAGTGAAGGTTACAGTAACAGAGTGATGGCACTGACTGAGTAGAGGTTACAGTAACAGGAGTGATCGCACTGACAGAGTGAAGGTTACAGTAACAGAGTGATGGCACTGACAGAGTGAAGGTTACAGTAACAGGAGTGATGGCACTGACAGAGTAGAGGTTACAGTAACAGGAGTGATGGCACTGACAGAGTGAAAGTTACAGTAACAGGAGAGATCGCACTGACAGAGTGAAGGTTACAGTAACAGGAGTGATGGTACTGACAGAGTGGAGGTAACACAAAACTATTTTTTAGCAGGTCTGTCCAATGTTATGAACAAGTGATATTATTTGAAGGTGCAATAACAGAATGGTACTGGAAGTAAGAGTTGCACCGAGGAACCGAAGAGCATTTAAAATCATTCTTCCCAAACTAATAAAACAAGACGGCTTGTGAGCAAAATTAAAAACTGCTTCTTATAATCATCCTAAAAAAATAGTTGACGGCAAATTACCTCATCTTCGTTGCTCATTAAACAAGAAATTCTACTCAGGCCTTTATCCCATGGCATAACATTTCGTTATTGTACTCTGGCCTTTGTCCTATGGCATAACATTTCGTTATTGTACTCTGGCCTTTGTTCCTTGGCATATCATTTCGTTATTGTACTGTGGCCTTTGTTCCATGGCATAACATTTCGTTATTGTACTCTGACCTTTGTTCCATGGCATAACATTTCGTTATTGTACTCTGACCTTTGTTCCATAGCATAACATTTCGTTATTGTACTCTGGCCTTTGTTCCATGGCATAACATTTCGTTATTGTACTCTGGCCTTTGTTCCATGACATAACATTTCGTTATTGTACTCTGGCCTTTGTTCCATGGCATAACATTTCGTTATTGTACTCTGACCTTTGTTCCATGGCATAACATTTCGTTATTGTACTCTGGCCTTTGTATCATGGCATAACATTTCGTTGTTGTACTCTGGCTCTTGTTCCATGGCATAACATTTCGTTATTGTATTCTGGCCCTTGTTACATGGCATAACATTTCGTTATTGTACTCTGGCCTTTGTTACATGGCATAACATTTTGTTGTTGTACTCTGGCTCTTGTTCCATGGCATAACATTTCGTTATTGTATTCTGGCCCTTGTTACATGGCATAACATTTCGTTAATGTAATCTTGGCCCTTGTTACATGGCATAACATTTCGTTATTGTACTCTGGCCCTTGTTCCATGGCATAACATTTCGTTGTTGTACCCTGGCCTTTGTTCCATGGCATAACATTTCGTTATTGTACTCTGGCCCTTGTTACATGGCATAACATTTCGTTAATGTACTCTGGCCCTTGTTCCATGGCATAACATTTCATTATTGTACTCTGGCCCTTGTTACCTGGCATAACATTTCGTTATTGTACTCTGGCCCTTGTTACCTGGCATAACATTTCGTTAATGTACTCTGGCCCTTGTTCCATGGCATAACCTTTCGCTATTGTACTCTGGCCCTTGTTCCTTGGTCTAACATTTCGTTATTGTTCTCTGGCCCTTGTTCCATGGCATAACATTTCGTTACTGTACTCTGGCCTTTATTCCACGGCATAACTTTTCGTTATTGTACGCTGGCCCTTGTTCCATGGCATAACATTTCGTTATTGTACTCTGGCCCTTGTTCCATGGCATAACATTTCGTTATTGTACTCGGGCCTTGGTTCCATGGCATAACATTTAGTTTCATTTGCACCTCAAATTTTCGATTGATTGCAAATAAAGCGTGAACAGTCAATTGTAGGATTGACTGAATTCAAGGGATTAAAAATGTCAGCCTCCACACATTCGTCACATCCTCTAAAGAACTTGGCGACAGTCGTCCTCGAATGTTTCCTCCTGTGAGTCGGGGAGCATTCAATAAACGAATACAGTTGAAGTACATAACAATAAGAAACCTTCCCTCTAAAATGAAACTCTTCTTAAATTCTCCCGGTAGTTTGTTAATGTTCAATGAGAACGAAACTACATTTTAATTCATTTGTTGTTTTAGAATAGGATAAAAATACAGAAGAGAGAACCGCTAGAAAGAACACTCCTGGCAAGAACACCCCTAGTAAGAACACCCCTGGTTAGAACACCCCTGGTAAGAACACCCATGGTAAGAACACCCCTGGTAAGAACACCCCTAGTAAAAACACCCCTGGCAAGAACACCCCTAGTAGGAACACCCCTAGTAGGAACACCCCTGGTAAGGACACCCTCAGTAGGAACACCCCTGGTAAGGACACCCCTAGTAGGAACACCCCTGGCAAGGACACCCCTAGTAGGAACACCCCTGGTAAGAAAATCCCAGGTAAGAACACCCTATGTATAGGTAAGAACTCTCCTGGCAAGATAAAAAAAAAACGTTTCAGCGGCATTAATATACCGCAGTAACCATGCAATGATCCTCTACTATGTATCAGTGTGTGTATGATATTAACTTCTGAGAGTATTTATTTTCTTCAGCTTCATGTCGGAATTTGCGTACGTTACTCTTTTGACGAAAACAAACCCAACCTCAGTCGATAATTGCTGAAATTATTTTTAGCAGTTATTGAGGCAGTTCCATTAGACGAGATCAGGTGTAGGAAAAATTTCCCACGGAACTCCGACGGAAGACTTTTCAAGCCCCGGCCACAGCGCGACCTCCACGAGGGCTCAGACGGAAGACTTTTCAAGCCCCGGCATAGCGCGACCTCCACGAGGGCTCAGACGAAAGACTTTTCAAGCCCCGGCCATAGCGCGACCTCCACGAGGGCTCAGACGAAAGACTTTTCAAGCCCGGCATAGCGCGACCTCCACGAGGGCTCAGACGGAAGACTTTTCAAGCCACGGCATAGCGCGACCTCCACGAGGGCTCAGACGAAAGACTTTTCAGGCCCCGGCCATAGCGCGACCTCCAAGAGGGCTCAGACGGAAGACTTTTCAAGCCCCGGCATAGCGCGACCTCCACGAGGGCTCCGACGGAAGACTTTGTTAGCTCCTATGAAGGGCACGACCCATACAATAGCACAGTGCAGATAATAACGCATAGGCTTTCTAGCCAATCAGAGCGCAGGAGTTCTGTTCCGTGATCTTCAATACCGTTCAAATTAAAACTACAGCTCACACTCGTTAGCAAAATAGTCCCCCCCCCCAGTGACGGGGGCGGGTATATCGTACAAGTCTCTAACAAAATCATTATTACAGAAGCGGTATGGAAAATCTGTAGCATTTTGTTGGTCAAAAAGAGAACAGTGAACAACACTACACAGACGCACTGTTTCCATAAAACAATAGGAAAGTTTATCAAAGTTAGAGAGGTGACAATTGAGATTCTTAATTTTTCCTAAAAGAGACTCGCCTTTTATGCATCTCGTCGACTTCAGTCCGTCAGCTGAATAAATATTGCGTGCAAGATCAAATAAAATAATGGGACAACTTGTTAAAAAAACAATGCAGGACAAATTGCCCGCTTTGGTCGATTTCATGCAGAGAAACAAACATCGTTTCAATTGCACGATTCAACAACAGTAAACATTGGGTTATTTCCTTCCTTTAACCCCCTATTACCGGCCCAACATAGAACCAACACCGGCCCAACACTTGCTAAGCACCGACAAACATTGGACTAACGCTGACCCAGTATTGGCCCAACAGTGGCCCGACAGTGGCCCGACATTGGCCCGACAGTGGCCCGACAGTGGCCCGACATTGACCGAACATTACCCACACACATCCCTCACCGAAGACACCGTGAGCCACAAGACCTCGATTTGTTCTGAATGCGTCCAGCAGAGGAAAAGCACGAGAGCAGACTAAATTATTCAAATCAAGGCAACAATACATCGAGTGATCCGTTACCTGTCGTGCACAGTCGGCCATGCTTCAGCCTATCATGTACTGCTAATTTAAGCAGAACGTGATGCAAATGGGCATATGTTCGAGGAGTTTGATAGTTTCAGCACAGGCGAATAAAGTTCGTGTTGGGGTCGAGTCGAGTTATTCGGGTCATTTTGGTAACACAACAACCGAATTATTTGGGTCATTTCGGTAACACAATAACCGAGTTATTCGGGACATTTGGGCAACAATATAGTTTTGCTAGAGCAACCGGAGTGTTGAAAATGGGCCACAAAAACATCGGCATAGATTATTCTCAAATTAGTAAATAAATATTGTTTACAACCAGGGTCAGACAAACTGATGTCGACATGGTGTGCATCACGTACCAATGTCGTTCAGCATGGTAAGGCATGGTGTGCATCACGTACCAATGTCCTTCAGAATGGTGTGACATGGTGTACATCACGTACCAATGTCCTTCAGCATGGTGTGACATGGTGTACATCACGTACCAATGTCGTTCAGCATGGTGTGACATGGTGTACATCACGTACCAATGTCGTTCAGCATGGTAGGACATGGTGTGCATCACGTACCAATCTCCCTCAGCATGGTGTGACATGGTGTGCATCACGTACCAATCTCCCTCAGCATGGTGTGACATGGTGTGCATCACGTACCAATGTCGTTTAGCCACTCAGACGTCGGTGTGCAAACGGACCACCATCTTGTCGATGGTTCGGGCCACAGGTCACCGAGGCGACCGCACGAGAACAAACATTGCCAAGAAACACGCAGATCAGAAGGAGTTAATTCGCCAGGTATTGAACTATTTCAATAATATAAATGATTCTTCATTAGTAATTGTCGGAGATCAATCATCACTGATTTTCCACCATCTTGTTATTTTGAAGAGTTCGTTGAAGGAGCGCACGACGCAGATAAAACAAGTTCATTTAGAGTTGGTCGCATGGAATAAACAGACCCACGGACACTAGTGACGGCCCCACCACAGATGGGTGGCAGCCCCACCACAGATGGCAGTGACAAACATCTATCCTTGACCATCGCTCAAGATTACGGGAACAATTCAAATCGAAATGACTCGTTTTTTTTCAATCAGAGAATATACAATGAAAGCACGTACTCATTAACATTTAAAGTGCCCTACCGAAGCATACGCTTGCGTTGCACAATTTCCCAATCAACTCTGCTTTCAAATTCTCTATCTCCGACGAGAGAAGATACAAGCGCTGAGGCTGCTTCACAAATTAAAGCTCAAATGTCATACCCTATCAAGTTTTCCTTTTTCGTTTTACACATTCAGAAAATATCGTCAGCATATCAGGTTATTAACTTCGGCGAAAAATATTTATGAGCGATTACCTACGTTTGTCCGAGTCAGGGAACATTCGACGGCAAGCCGAATGAATCCCTTAGCTTTCAGCTCCGAAAGAACGCCCATACACCCTCAATCATCAAGGAATTACATCTATCGATATTGACGAAATTGTGGATATCAAATGAACACGAAACATCAATTCAAACTTTCTTTATAAAATTGTGAATTTTAATAGTCAAAGACATTCAATGAACACAGTCTCGGTCTGCTATTCCTGGAAAAAATCTGTCAGGCTGATCCACGCCTGAGAAATTCTCAAAATGCAAATCACAACTCCAAGTGATCTGTTACTTATAGCAATGTGACTTAAGTTGTCTGTTACTTATAGCAATGTGACTTAAGTGATCTGTTAGTTATAGCAATGTGACTTAAGTGATCTATTACTTAGAGCAATGTGACTCCGGTGATCTGTTACTTAAAGCAATGTGACTTAAGTGATCTGTTACTGAGAGCAATATGACTTAAGTGATCTGTTAGTTATAGCAATGTGACTTAAGTGATCTGTTACTTATAGCAATGTGACTTAAGTGACTCAAGTGATCTGTTACTTATAGCAATGTGACTTAAGTGATCTGTTACTTATAGCAATGGGACTTAAGGGATCTGTTACATAGAGGAATGTGACTTAAGTGATCTGTTAGTTATAACAATGTGACTTAAGAGATCTGTTACTTTTGGCAATGTGACTTAAGTGTTACGTTACTGTTACTTAGAGCAATGTGACTCAAGTGATCTGTTACTTAGAGCAATGTGACTCAAGTGATCTGTTACTTAGAGCAATGTGACTTAAGTGATCTGTTGCTTATATCAATGTGACTTAAGTGATCTGTTACGTATAGCAATATGACTTAAGTGATCTGTTACTTATAGCAATGTGACTTGAGTGATCTGTTACTTAGAGCAATGTGACTCGAGTGATCTGTTACTTAGAGCAATGTGACTTGAGTGATCTGTTACTTCGAGCAATGTGACTCGAATTATCTGTTATTTAGAGCAATGTGACTTAAGTGATCTGTTACTTATAGCAATGTGACTTAAGTGATCTGTTACTTAGAGCAATGTGACTTAAATGATCTGTTACTTAGAGCAATGTGACTCAAGTGATCTGTTACTTATAGCAATGTGACTAAGTGATCTGTTACTTATAGCAATGTGACTCAAGTGATCTGTTACTTAGAGCAATGTGACTTAAGTGATCTGTTACTTAGAGCAATGTGACTCAAGTGATCTGTTACTTATACCAATGTGACTTAGCTGATCTGTTACTTAGAGCAATGTGACTCCACATTTGAGTTCATTGTCAAGTTTGGTTATGAGAGTTTCAGAGTTGCCATATTTGGCAGAGAGCGTCGTCTCGTCGGCAAGAGAACAGATGCATGTTTAAAAGAAAACATTTGGGAGATCGTTTACATGGAACAAAAGGAGTAACTGCCCTAAGAGCTGCCATGTGAAACAGCAATACTAATCGTTTGGTAATTACCTGTTTGATATGATTAAAGTGTGGTATCTCTGAAGCATATTAACCTTTAAGTCCTGTAACTTGAAGAGACTCTTCAGACCTGTAACCTGAAGAGACTCTTCAGTCCTGTAACTTGAAGAGACTCTCGTCAGTTCTGTAACTTGAAGAGACTCTCTTCAGTCCTGTAACTTGAAGAGACTCTTCAGTCCTGTAACTTGAAGAGACTCTATTTAGTCCTGTAACTTGGAGAGACTCTTCAGTCCTGAAACTTGAAGAGGCTCTCTTCAGTCCTGTAACTTGAAAAGACTCTTCAGTCCTGTAACTTGAAGAGACTCTCTTTAGTCCTGTAACTTGAAGAGACACTCTTTAGTCTTGTAACTCGAAGAGACTCTTCAGTCCTGTAACTTGAAGAGACTCTTCAGTCCTGTAACTTGAAGAGACTCTTCAATCCTGAAACTTGAAGAGACTCTCTTCAGTCCTGTAACTTGAAGAGACTCTTCAGTCCTGTAACTTGCAGAGACTCTCTTCAGTCCTGTAACTTAAAGAGACTTTCTTCAGTTCTTCAACCTGAAGAGACTCTGATAGTAACCCAGCTGCGGCAATGCGCCCCAAACGTCGGAAAACGAATCCAAAATTGGACTTATCCAGATGCCGATTCCGAGACGGGGGCTCGGCCGATCACCAGTGATTATGGGCGATTTTGGGCGATTATGGGCGATTCTCGCCTAAGGTGGTCACTAATCGCCCAAACTGCTGAAATCAATTTCCGGCCGGGACAGACAATTATGTCCTGAATGAAGTATCATCTGCGTCCAAAACCATCGCTTAACACCAGAATCATGCATTGTTCAGGTGCATGTTGGTGTATAAGAATGCCAGGTAAAACCAATAGAAACAGAAAAATATGGAAGTGAAAATTCCTTGCGGATAAATCACATTGGCGGGAACACTTCATTTTACCTTACGATAAATGAAAAGTAAAGACAGAATTTTTGACGATTTTAACATACAGGACTCAGTATTTTTTCCGCTCGATAGCACTTCAGAAAAAAAATCCGGCCACAGTTTGTATTTGTCGTGACCTGCTTCGTGACCTGCTTCGTGACCTGCTTCGTTACCTGCTACGTGACCTGCTACGTGACCTGCTTCGTGACCTGCTTCGTGACCTGCTTCGTGACCTGCTTCGTGACCTGCTTCGTGACCTGCTTCGTGACCTGCTTCGTGACCTGCTTCGTGACCCGCTTCGTGACCCGCTTCGTGACCTGCTTCGTGACCTGCATCGTGACCTGCTTCGTGACCTGCTTCATGACCTGCTTCGTGACCTGCTCCGTGACCTGCCTCTAAATGGATAAGTGGCGTATTGAGTGATGATGGCCTCTAAAACTGCGGAATTTGCAAAATACGAACACACTCATTTAATTTAGCTTTAATTTTATTTAGATTCCAGCGTACTATGACATAAATAATGTAATTACATTGGATTCGAATCACAATTACACAAACTAATGAAACGGATGGGCTGAAATAACCATAGATCCAGAATGAGTTCGGTCATGGGAACGAAATCGTTTGTACTTTGAGAATAACATACCATCCATTCCACTCTAACGATGCATTTATTGAATAACATACCATCCATTCCTCTGTAATGATGCAATTATTGAATAAGGTCAAGAGTACCATGCATGGTACTCTTGACCTTCAAGAGTACCATGCATGATACTCTTGACCTTCAAGAGTACAGTGCACGGTACTCTTGACCTTCAAGAGTACCATGCATGGTACTCTTGACCTTCATGATAACCATGCATGGTACTCTTGACCTTCATGAGTACCATGCATGGTACTCTTGACCTTCATGAGTACCGTGCATGGTACCCTTGACCTTCAAGAGTGCCATGCATGGTACGCTTGACCTTCAAGAGTACCATGCATGGTACTCTTGACTTTCATGAGTACCTTGCATGGTACTCTTGACCTTCATGAGTACCATGCATGGTACTCTTGACCTTCATGAATACCGTGCATGGTACTCTTGACCTTCATGAGTACCATGCATGGTACTCTTGACCTTTATGAGTGCCGCGCATGGTACTCTTGACTTTCATAAGTACCGTGCATGGTACTCTTTACCTTCCATAGTACCGTGCATGGTACTCTTGACCTTCATTTGTACCGTGCATGGTACTCTTGACCTTCATAAGTACCATGCATGGCATTCTGGAAGATAAACGGGATTGAAAATTATCCAAAATATTAATTAATCATTTAAAGGTCGATCATTTAAAGGTAATGTCTCATGCTTGGCGTTAGTGAGACGTATTTGTGAGTACTTGTATATTACGCATCCCATGGTTTCCGCCCCTGAATGTGCGGATGTGAATGCGGATGTCTAATATTTGCTGTTATTCCGTCGCTGCTAACATATTTTCTCCCGAAGCCTACAATGCAGCTCCACATGATCATTGTTGCCAATTATAATGTTCTGTAATTAGCGGCTAGAAAATGCAATGAAATTTTCACTAAAAAATGCCATTACAGTTACCGATTTTGAATACTTCTGACTACATTACAAATACTGACCACATCATGAATACTGACCACATTATGAATACAGACCACATTACAAATACTGACCACATTACGAATACTGACCACATTACGAATACTGAACACATTATGAATACTGACCACATTATGAATACAGACCACATTACGAATACTGACCACATTATGAATACTGACCACATTACGAATACTAACCACATTACGAGTACTGACCACATTATGAATACTGACCACATTACGAAAACTGATCATATTATGAATGCTGACCACATTATGAGTACTGACCTCATTACAAATACTGACCACATTATGAATACAGACCACATTACGAATACTGACCACATTATGAATGCTGACCACATTACGAATACTGACCACATTATGAATACTGACCACATTACGAACACTGACCACATTATGAATACTGACCACATTACGAATACTGACCATATTATGAATGCTGACCTCATTATGAGTACTGACCTCATTACGAATACTGACCACATTATGAATACAGACCACATTACGAATACTGACCACATTATGAATACTGACCACATTACGAATACTGACCACATTATGAATACTGACCACATTACGAACACTGACCACATTATGAATACTGACCACATTACGAATACTGACCATATTATGAATGCTGACCTCATTATGAGTACTGACCTCATTACGAATACTGACCACATTATGAATACAGACCACATTACGAATACTGACCACATTATGAATACTGACCACATTACGAATACTGACCACATTATGAATACTGACCACATTACGAACACTGACCACATTATGAATACTGACCACATTACGAATACTGACCATATTATGAATGCTGACCTCATTATGAGTACTGACCTCATTACGAATACTGACCACATTATGAATACAGACCACATTACGAATACTGACCACATTATGAATACTGACCACATTACGAATACTGACCACATTATGAATACTGACCACATTACAAACACTGACCACATTATGAATATTGACCACATTATGAATTCTGACCGCATTAGGTATACTGACCACATTATGAATACTGACCACATTATGAATGTTGTAGCGGGAGTCAAAATGTTGGATTTTTGTTTCACGAAGTAACAAAAATATTTAATCGACAATAAATCTAGTTTTTTTGTCATTTTCCTCAGACAAGATTATATCAACATTGCTGTGGAATGAATTGCGCAAGCAAATGTTTCGTTCATTTTTAAATGTCTTCAAGTAGAAACGATTTTACAAAGCACCAAACCAGTAGTTACCTTAAGCTACACTCTATTATATCATATTGTTGGCAACTTTAAATATAAGTGATTAAATTATCGAACAATTGAAAAATGAAACATGGAGCATTCAGTGAACTAGGAAAATCAAGTTGGTAATTGTTAAGCAATTATTTTCATCAAATTATTCATTTGTAGAGACTAGTTTGTTCTCTTATTGTGGTCTATGTAAATATATGTACTCAAAACCAGATGCTGGTACTATTACCAACACAAACTACTCTAGATACACTTTTAAATTCTACCGATAAATATGCGAGTTGAAAATACTGCACTCGTTTCATTGAAGGCAATATTAGCTGCCCCTATAAGCCGAGCATCACAGTCAACACACCTTGACAACCTCTAGATATGCAGTAGTACAGTCAACAGAAGTACTGTTATATTCTGTTGTAAGTAAATATTGTTGACAGTATTACAGTTGGATCATAAGAGGTAAATCTAACTGACGCTGGTGTTAAATGCCACGCGGTATTGCTATGAAATGATGGTAAATGCAGATACCCAGTCATATGTCCAGGTCATATGTCTAGGTCATATGTCTAGGTCATACAGATCATGAGTAAGTTTGAACTCATATTAGCAAATGAAGGTGTTCATTTAACAAGATGAAACCAATTATTTATTTTTGCCAGCAAACCTCCCAATACTTTTTCTGTTCTAAGTAACCCCCTAATACCTGTTCTGTTCTAAGTCCCCTCCCAATACCTGTTCTGATCTAAGTAACCTCCTAATACCTGTTCTGTTCTAAGTAACCTCCCAATACCTGTTCTGTTCTAAGTAACCTCCCAATACCTGTTCTTTTCTAAGTAACCTCCCAATACCTGCTCTGTTCTAAGTTCTAATCTATCGTAGTGTATAAGTTTTATCCCGTACATGAGTAAAAAATATACACACTCTCACTAGTTTGTAAATATTTTATCCTATTTTATCGATGCTTCTATCTTAGTATCGCATGGACCTTCCAATACATAGTTTACAAAATAATACTAGCCAATATTGAGAGACGCTACAAAAAGCCTGGTCGTAGTGGCCACGTTCATCTGGATCAAAGTCGGCATTTGGGTGATTTGTTTCCGAGCATTCACCTGTTCTGAACACGGCTGAGTTGGATATTGACCCATCTCGGCCTCCCTCATTGATCCGTGTTTTCTCTAAATACCTCTGACGTCATCTAAGCCTTTCGTGTCGTTGTTAACGGTGTTCGAATGTGCATTAGCCGCCTCGACAGTTTACTTGGCGAGGTCTCCCGCAAGGAACAAACAAGTAATAAGTCGTCTCTGCTTCCTGAGGCGACATAATTATACTTATATCTAAATAAACAATGAAATCGTTACTATGAGCGATAATATCACAGTACATTTTTGTTATGTAAGATTGATTGTTTACATCCATTACAAATGTTGCTTCCCCACCTTGAACACAACATTGAATGTTGGTATTTTTGCCAGCAAAAATACATTTGCTGTTATAATGTAAATTTTACAGTTAAGATTTGAGTTGAAAATAATTAATTTATTACATGGAAGGCAATGTAGCTGTCTGTATCAAGTGACAAAGCATCCCAGTCAACTTACCTTAACATCAATCCCAAGGTTTGTAGTAGAACGGTCTCCATATCTTTTCGGCGTTTGAAAGGCCTGTAGAAGAGTAAACATGTCTTGGCAGCCTTCGCATGTTGTACAAAGCAGTCAACGTATCATG
>SDVV010021057.1:0-13200 GCA_016164225.1 Gammarus roeselii | reverse complement strand
TATATACGTATCAATTTTCATATCTATAATTAGATACATACATTTTTAAAATGTACTGCAATATCCTAAATTTTCTTGGCCATGGTTCACAAGCAACTTTCCATGGGCACTAACTAGTCCACAATCCGGACCATACTTCCCAAGACCGCTCCCCGCAACACTCACTGTGTCGTCTCTCTCTGTGGTATCAAGTTTTCTTCCCTGGACCACTCCGTGGGTCTCTAAAGCGACTAACAAGATAAAGTCAGACGAGTCTAGATAGAAGCGTCAACAGCTTTTGTCGGGTAATTACGACCGTCACAAAAGGCTGGCAGAGATAAGCCTAATTTGGCCTGGTTATGAACTAGTTCTTCTTGTCTGACACACGCACACGTTCTTCTGAAACACGTCGCGCGTCCTTCTGACACAGGCCAAGTCCTGACACCAACGTTCTCCTGACGCAAAAAGACGTACAAACGACATCTTTTACACGAATATATTAGCACTGACAAACAAGGAAGTTCTTACAACCAGCCTGGGAAAATAATCATACGCCACCAATACCATAGAGGCCCACATGCTCTAACACAGTAACCTTGGACCTAGATTTTAGGTTACGTACAAAACAAATAAAAAACTTTTTGTGCGTCAATATTTCACATTTCTTATCCATGCAGTTTGATGAACCCGAAAAAATATGTTGTATGTATTTATGATAGCATAAATGAAGTGCAAATAGGTTTCGGAGCGGATACCTGTTCTTCTTCTCAATATTTGATTTATCAACACCAATATTTCACATTTCTTATCCATGCTGTTTGATGAACCCGAAAAAATATGTTGTATGTATTTATGATAGCATAAATGAAGTGCAAATAGGTTTCGGAGCGGATACCTGTTGTTCTTCATTTAATGCCATGAATAAATTTCGTCGACATGAATCCAAAATTCTTAGCATTCGGTCGAGTTCGGTGTTGATAAATCGATGTAGGAGAGACTGAAATATCGCTCAATGGCGAGGTATCGTCTGTAGATGTAACATATGACACTGCTGGCTGAAACCAAAGGAATAAAGTTAGTGAATGCCCAGAACGATGCCGCGAGTTGTTGCGAAGTAAAC
The DNA here is from genome assembly GCA_016164225.1 of Gammarus roeselii. Classification (NCBI taxonomy): domain Eukaryota; kingdom Metazoa; phylum Arthropoda; class Malacostraca; order Amphipoda; family Gammaridae; genus Gammarus; species Gammarus roeselii. The sequence goes on along the minus strand of SDVV010021057.1, from coordinate 12,101 downwards.
GTTTTTTTTTTAACAGGATGATATTTCTATGAATTTTATTTGAATGTTTCACACCAACTACAATAAGGTAATATTTGTATTTTCAATCGACTACGTATGGTTTCAACTCATTGGGTGTCGTCAAGTTACGATTATAAATCAACAATAGTCATCGGAAGTATACACGAGAAGCTTAAACGGAATGGTTCAGGAATATTCTGTATAATTTTGTACTCTGGTTTAATGTGGCATATCTTTCAGAGCTTACACTATTGTATTCCCGGTGAGCAGAAATACCTTTAATAAATTCTATTACATCTCAAAATTTCCCAAACAAAAACTTAAACAAACAAAAAATAAACAAAAAGAATAAGGGAAATTAAGAGAATAAAAATTTCCCTCTCTCCCTGGTCCTGCAGGAACAGAACCCTTGAGTATCACTTGAGGGTGGCCGTAGAGAGCCTGGTGCCGTGTTCATCGATAATATCACGACCGTTACCCCCAGGGCCCCGGTTCTATAGTCCATAAGCAACGTCTTTTTCCGAGTCTCGTGAGACTTTTTGGGGACTGAAACTTTAACTCGACTGGGTATACTTAAAAAAGATCGAGCGCTGAGTTTGTGTTAAAAAAATATGTGTTCATGTCTACTCTGTGTGTTTTTCGCACTTTTTGAAGTGTTTCGCTTAATAGAATATTTATGCCAGGTTATGTTCAGCAACAGGAAATAAAGTTTGGGTTATAGATTTTTTTTATTTCATGTTGGGCTCAATATTCAATTAGCTGAATTGTGAAGGCAGTATTTTATTTATTGTCCATGCTAAGTGCAAGATTTGTTATCTCTGGAAAACACTAATCCCGCAGCTGTAGTTGAAATAAGATTAAATCATATCAGATCAAGGGGTTCATCTCTGCATCCGCACTGCAGTTATTGAGTATTTTGACTTAACCTCTATTTATCAAAGTCGTTTATAAGATTGTTCTATTTTACTAATCCAACTGTTTATACAGATTTACCAACTCAAATGCAATATTATATGATGTGAGTGAAATTGTTTATAGTTGGTAGTGCAGTATGCTAGTGAGTCACCCTTGCAAATATGTATTATGCTACATAGTATTCAGAACTGCATTAATATGCAAAACACGGTACATCATCGTACGAATTACACTCATTACTGCATACATATACTGGGTCACCGCCAGTTCTGCACGCAAATACTCCTTCGATGCTGTGCCAATGATTTACAAGGAGGGATTAATAAAAATTGAGGGGATTATTTCTACCGGAGTTCTGAAGTCATCGGTATCCATAGGAGGACCTCCTCAGTTCTACCTAGTGTCAACAATGACACCAGCGCATAACCTTGTACAGCAGGCGCCTGCAATGGTTGTGTACCGGAGTCGCCTGCCAACAATGCGGGGAAGTGTTTGTGCCGACCTAAACAACCGACCTTGTCGTTGTTTATAGTCTGGTACTATCGACGAGAAATGCATTGCAGATACTTATACTTGATTTGGTCAATTGGTCGACCTGTTTTGGCTACCTCAGGACACGGTGACCAACGGTGAGTGGATCAGCAGGTTACAAGTGTTTACAAGTGTAGGAAGACAACAATAGGCCTATTGGCCCAACTAGGTTGTCTTTTGATAGCAAGAGGGTTAGTTCTGGAGTAGAACGTCTAAGACAGGATACACTAACACTACAGAGTAAAACGGATAATTTAATACGTGACGTTAGAATCACGTCGTCGGACGTCATGGCCACGTCCTGCCTGCCCGTGACTGGAGCAACACAGCGAATATTGGCAAATCCCGGCTAGTCATTTGTAGCTCGAAACTTTTGGGTATTCAAGTAGTTTAATTTTATTGAATATATTTAAAAAAGCAATCATCTTGAAGAACAGGTCTCCAATATTTTATATTGGTCACAATTTTTGAGCAAACACTAACCAATTGATTAGAACAAAACAGTTTATAGAGGTAAGAAAACGGGTTTTCTCAGATGGCTGAAATGACAAGCTGAAACTTTGTTTACTTTTCGTGTGTTTCTTGGGTAAATACTTTGTTGTTTTACTTTTTGTACATCGGAACGAGATCAGAAGCATTTTTTGACGAAGTTCAGTATGATTTCATTTTGCAAATATCGAATTTTGGGACACAAATATTCTTTTATCGTTGTATAAATTTGGAAGTAATGTGTTTTATATGCGGTTTTCAAGCATCCTGACAGCCTGTAGCCAGCAGCCACCGTTTCCTCATGGTGTCAGATTTAGGAAACCTAAAAAACGAAACTTTTCATTTTGAGAGACAACCTCGGTTCTTACAACCGTGCACTGCACAGCATGACGTAATGAAACTAGTCGCTTTAAGAGTTAAGGTCACAAATAAATGACGTTTAGGCACCAGTGACAACAATCAAGCGGCTGCCATAGGTTAAAATCGGTGTAATCAAATTAGCAGCATAATTAGCAGCAGGTGATAATTTGTCCGGTTTACCCTGTAGTGCTAGTGTACCCTGGTCTAAGAGATCTATTGGCCCAAACTAGGTTGCCTTTTGATAGCAAGAGGATTAGTTCTGAAGTAGAACGTCTACGAGAGCTTCGTGTGCAATTTCTGTTTATTTTCTTAACAACGGGAAAGGGAACGGTTTAGCTATTTATCGCTGATTTATGTAGAACTTATCGAGCCGTAACTTAAACGTTTCGATTGTATTGCGGTTTACAACCTCCGTTGGAAGTTTGTTTCATTCTTCGACAACTCTACACGTGAAAAAATTGCGCGTGATGTCGAGGGAGAAACGTTTCCTAACGGTTTTGTATTCATTGTTCCTAGTCACTCCTCTTGTATCTAGAGTGTATATGCCCGCTCAGTCGACGTTTTCCTTACCCTTCATAGTCTTCCACACTTCTATCATGTTGCCTCTGACTCGACATTTCTCTAGCGAATAAAGATTGAGTTCACGTAGCCTGTCTTCGTACGATTTACTCCGCAGCGAGGGGATGAGTTTGCTAGTTCTACGTTGAACCTTCTCACGTTTAATAACGTATTTTCTAATGAATGGAAGCCAGAATTGACGGCATACTCGAGATGCGGTCTAACAAATGCATCAAATAATTTGAGCATACTGTGTTGGTTGTTGTACGAGATAGTGCGGGATATCATACCTAGCATTTTGTTATCTTTTTTGGCAGCATCGTTACATTGCTTGCTGCTTTTTAAGTTGTTACTAGTGATGACACCTAAATCTTTCTCTTCGGTGACGGAAATGAGTTTCTTTCCAGACATTGAAAATTCGTGTTTGGGTTATGAAGACCTATGTGCATAACTTTGCATTTGTCTACATTAAATTTCATTTGCCGCTTTTCTGATCAATCAAAAATTTTGTTCAAGTCTAGTTGGATCTGCTGACATTATAGTTCAGTTTGCACTTTTCCTCCGATCTTAGTATCGTCTGCAAACTTGCTAATGTTTGAGAGTACGTTGCTATCGAGATCGTTAATGAATACTATGAAGAGAACTGGCCCTAACACGGATCCTTGAGGCACGCCGCTTGTAACATTAGCCAAAGGGGGAGGAAGCTCCGTTAAGAACAACTCGCTGCCGTCTGTCCGTGCGCCAGCATTTTATCCAGTTGTTAACCTCGCCTCGAATACCGATGCTGTGCAATTCACTAATTAGGCGCTTGTGTGGGGAATTATCAAAGGCCTTTTGAAAGTCAAGGTAAATTATAACGATTGGAGATTTTGTGTCGTGGATTTCGATTATATTCCTGAAAAAGAGTAGCAGATCAATAAGAGAGGAACGGTTGTGTCTGAAGCCATGCTGGGAGTCACCAATCAATTTATTTGATTTTATTAATTCTGTAATTTTATCCGTCATCAAACTTTCCATCAACTTGAAAATGACTGAGGTGAAGCTAATTGGGCGGTAGTTGCCGGGACACTTTTTGTCCCCTATTTTGAAAATATGGTTAACATTTGTTTGTCTCTTTCCATTTAGAGGGGCAGGTGCCAATTTTGAGAGATTGAGTGAAAATGTTCGATAAATGTTTGGCGGTTTCGTTCCTAGTCTCTTTTAGAATTCTGGGATGAATTTGGTCTGGACCTGGAGATCTGGTGACTTTCAATTCATCTATACATTTAATAAATTCGGCGAGGGGAAAGTTCACTGTGGTGAGGGCTTCAATTCGTTTTGCCGCTATGATATACTCAGGATTAGGAATATCCTGATTCTCTATCGTAAATACTGAGCAAAAATATTCTTTAAGTAGAAAACTCATTTGGTGTCGTCCGTTTCTAGCTCACCAACATCGTTCTCGAGAGGACCTATTACAGATTTTGTTTTTTTTTTCTCGAAATATAACTAGAAAATTGTTTCGGATTAGTTTTGGCATTGGCAGCAATTTCATTTTCACAATCTTTCTTCTTACGTTTCAGGACCCTCTTTAGATCTCGTCTGCTAATTTTGTATATTCATTTTTTGCTACATCGTCATGTGGCTGTCTGCATTATCGAATGCTTTGCTTTCTTTCATGAATGAAGGCGCTGCCATTCTCCTTTCCAGTACTTGGGCTGATAAACTGCTGTTCGCCTGTTATGCACAGGATATGCCCTTGTTCGATATTTTTAAGTGCAGTCAAGAAATAGACGAGCGATTGATTGACATCTTGTCCGAGGGTTATATATGATGACGCCATAGACTCTCTTAAGCCATGCAAATTAGCTAATCTTAAGTTAGGGACTTTTTCGCAGTTTGTTGATGTTTTCAACTCGAGCTCTATCAAAACACGGATACAGTTGTGGTCACTAGTTCCGAGTGGTTCGCCTACTTCGACGTTCGTGACATGAGAGTCTCTTTCACTAAATAGGAGATCAAGAATGCTGCTACCTCATGTAGGTGTCTTCACCATTTGGGTCATGAGCTTATCGTCTGCAAAATCAATCAGACGTTGACCGGTGGCAGTGCATTCGTCTGATTCCCAATCAATGTCGGGAATATTGAAGTCGCCAAGCACAATACTGTGTTGTGTTGTGACAACATCGACGAGGATGTAGTAAAGATCGATATCATCTTCAATCTTGCTTTTAGGGGGGCGATAGACGAAAGTGATTTGACATTTTATTTGTTTACCAACTACTTGGATTGATACTATGTCATGCCTGTTGTTTGAAATGGTGACTTATCATATTTGCAGAGTGTTTTTCGCAAGAAACTGCACTCCTCCCTCTCTCAGCCTTGTTTATCTTTGTGAAATAGTGAGTAGCCGGGAAGAGTAAATCCGCCTAAATAATGCCTGGTGCTCAATTTCATCCACGATTCTGTGATTGCTATTATGTCGATACTTTCATTCAACGCAAGGATACCTAATTCTTCGATTTTGTCTCTGAGACTTTTAGTTTTCACGTAGTAACATTTGAGAGTACCGGTAGTCACATTGACTTGATTTGCTTGACTTATTTTGCTTCTACTTTGAGGTCCTGTGCCGGAGCCAAGACTTTCGTTTTCGTTTACACGGGTTGTGCCAGCGGAGCTGCGACTACTGCCTCTAACTCGGACTGGATTGATGACAGGAACTTTTTTGCTAGGACCTGTGGTGGTGTTTTGATGGGCACTTGTATTTGTTGTATATCTCGTGTTGAAACAGGCGGAGGTCGCTGTGTCATTTCGTCGGGCACTGCTGGTGGAGTTGTTGGTATGATATCGTTTACGTTTTTGACTTATTTTTGTTGACAAGTCTAGCGCCGATGTTTTTATGGATGTTTTTGATGGTATCAAGTCCATACGTGTTAATGTGAGCCTTGTTGGTGATTCTCCCAATGATCCGAGAAAGAGATTCTCTGAGCTTTGCAAAAAGTTGCCAGGCGATTGTTAAGTAAAATCATCTTGCTTAACATGTATCTACTTTGGTTCGGATGGGGCAGGATGCCAGTGACATGGAGGTTCGCGTGTGAAGGTTTGACGTTGTTTAGCTTGGCTTCATACCTTTTCTATGTCAATTCCGTCTGCGACACGTCCTTAGCTCCGATTTTTATTATAATTCGCTTAGATGAATGTATCCTTTCCTTTGCGATTATGCCTTTGACCTCGTCAATTTTCAAATCAGCTTTGCCAAGTATTTTCAGTTGAATTCTCCCTTTTTGCTGATTTGATTTGAAGGAGGTGACATTGTAATCACCAATCACAATCATTTCCTCTGTATTCTGAGAGTCCATTTCATCGGGGAATACATTGAATCGGTTACGTGTATTGGGTCGAAAGTGGTGAGATTGTGGTCCAACGTGTGTTGCATTGTCACAGCGTGGCTACCTTCTACAAACTACAGTTGACTACAGTGCCTCGCTATCTTTGACTGAGTTTTCTATCGGTTTAGTAAGATTGTTTGTCTCAACGTCTAGAGCTGAAAGCTTCTTGGTGAATTCGGAGTCTAGGTGCACTTGGAGTTCTTTCACTTGATTTTGGGTGGCCTCGACAGTTTTTTTGACTGCTGCTAATTTGCTGCTTATCAGATCTTCAAATTCGTGAAATTGTCTCTGCACGTTTTCAATTTTAATTAAACAGCTATCAATCGGGTATCCGTGTTGACTGTCTCTGTTTTGGATAAGCCATTGGATGAGACTGTCTCTGTTTTGGATAAGCTATCTGAGGCGTGACTGATTTGTGCTTTCAGTTGTGGTTTCCTCTGCCACTTGACAAAATTTACAGCGCAATGTCTTGCATTCCCCATTTGAGGGACCGCTACGCAAAGTTCTGGCAGAGCCAGAATAACTTTGGCAATCCATTAGTTCGGGGGCGTACGAGGTGTAGCTGGTGCAAAATTCTAGCTTAGCCTGAACCATCTTGGACTGTTATAGAATTTACCGTTGGGAAAATGGACCGTTAGCTTCAGTTCTATTTTTTGTGATTGCTTGTAGACAGCAGATATCAATGCAATACTTTAATTAGATCCGGGATGTGACGATTATGTCGGCGATTCAAAAACGGAATTAAAACGGGAATAATACAACAGAGTGTCGGATGCGCGTATCGTCGGATGAGCGTTAGCGCAAAGTTACTTCCTATTGCGGGATTTAGGTTGAATGCAAAGCTTAACTAACTTGTAGTTGCTCCCATCTGCTTCTCAATAAAGGAATGATATCATGATTCTGGGCACCAACCTTGTACCAGACATGACCGGCGGAGTATCAGAAGATGACGAAAAAATAATTACAATTCAGTAAGTGGGGTGTTATGAAATCGTAGCACGATTCTAAGCTGCAAGATGTAAAGTGGTACAATACAATGATACTACCTTATAAAATATACTTGTGGTTTTGTTACAGAGAACCGGCCACATGTGACAATGTTGAAAATCGTAATACCAGTAACATCTTAGAATTCGGTTGAGGTGTAGGGGACGATCGGCTCTGGCAACGGTTGTAGGGGCGCGGGGGAAAGGGGAGAGACGTGAGGGCACCCTTAGAGAGAGAATAGCTTATACAGTTGCTCCTAGTTTTTGAGTCACAGAAGATTCCACTTGATTATGATTGATGCAAAAGTCGCATAGACAAATAATTTTGTATAACCTATTGTTACTTTTTTATTCTAATAGAACTGGAGTAATAACAGATACAAAAGTTTTGTATATTATTGTTGTTGAACTTTGGCAGTAGTGCTTCCGTTCATTGATTTGATTTTAATTTTAATTGATTTGATTTGATAATCGTCAGAGGCGCGTTGGTGCAAGTTACATCTTATTGCGGGATAGATTTTAGGGTATTGAGTTCATTTGAGATATTTTTCGGTACAAATTCCTCAATAAGTAAACTGACAGTTATTGCAACGTTAAGTTACATGACTCCGCACTGAGGGATTAATGACTCTGCCCTGAAAGATTAATGGTTGCCCTGAGGGACGAATGACTCTGCACTGCGGGATTAATGACTGCACTGAGGGATTAATGACTGCACTGAGAGGTTAATGACTCTGCACTGAGGGATTAATGACTCTGCATTGAGGGATTAATGACTCTGAACTGAGGGATTAATGATTCTGCATTGAGGGATTAATGGATACACTGACTTACTAATGGATGCACTGAGGGATTAATGACTCTGCACTGAGGGATTAATGACTGCACTTAGTGATTAATGACTGCACTGCGAGATTAATGACTCTACATTGAGGGATTAATAACTGCCTTGAGGGATTAATGACTGCACTGAGGGATTAATGACTCTGCACTGAGGGATTTATGATTTCGCACTGAGGGATCAATGACTCTGTGCTGAATAATTATTGACCCTGCACTTAGGGATTAATGACTCTGTAGTGAAAGATTAATGACTCTGCACTGAGGGATTAATGACTCTGCATTGTGGTATTAATGGATGCACTGAGGGATTAATGGATGCCCTGCTGAATTAATGACTCTGCACTGAGGGATGAATGACGGCACTGAGGGATTATTGACTGCACTGAGGGATTAGTGTCTCTGCACTGAGGGATTCATAACTCTGCACTGAGGGGTTAATGACTCTGCACGGAGGGATTAATGACTCTGCACCGAGGGATTAATGACTGCACTGAGGGATTAATGGCTCTGCACTGAGGGATTAATGACTCTGCATTGAGGGATTAATGACTCTGAACTTAGGGATTAATGACTCTGCACTGAATGATTAATGACTTGGCACTGAGGGATTAATGACTTTTCAATGAGGGACTAATGACTCTGTACTGAGGGATTAATGACTCTGCACCGAGGGATTAATGACTCTGCACTAAGGGATTAATGACTGCACTGAGGGATTAATGATTCTGTACCGAAGGATTAATGACTGCACTGAGGAATTGATGACTCTGCACTGAGGGATTATTGACTCTGCACTGAGGTATTAATGACTCTGCACGGAGGGATTAATGACTCTGCACTGAGGGATTTATGACTCTGCACTGAGGGATTAATGACTCTTCACTGAGGGATTAATGACTCTGCACCGAGGGATTAATGACGGCACTGAGGGATTCATGACTCTGCACCGAGGGATTAATGACGGCACTGAGGGATTCATGACTCTGCACTGAGGGATTAAAAGTGAGGGACTTGCGACTTCATCTGATTGCAGCAGAAATACTGTTTCGGTTTGCTGCATGGTCCGCTGCTGGAACTGGCCATGCAAAGGCACTTCTGGTGTTCTTTTCATCTATAGATGTGTAGCTGGTGAACTAAATTTGATAAAAGGATATCATATCAGATGATTTTTCCTTTTTGTTCAACGATTCATGGCTTTTATTAGACGACGATGTCAATACACGAATAGCGCAGTACTTCGCCACCCTAATGGGTTATATTCCACAAATTTCGCTAATGAATTTTATCAGCTTTGATTTGGGCTTCGTTTCCACCGGAACCTTAACGCGAGTCGTCGCAGGCTCCCTCGTAGGGCACGCCCTTGATGAATGATGATTCCGGAAAATTGCGGAAAACATGAGATTTGTGTACCTAAGAATGTTTACACAGCGACATCGTCTTTGCATTCCTCGGAGCAGATGTTGCAGTAATGTATGCCCCTTCAGTGCTGGTACTAATCCGGGATCCCAATTGTTGGCAAAACAAAATGATAAGAAATACATTCATCCAGAAAATGAAGATCCTTCTAATTTCTGTTAAAAAAAATTAAGTGGAAACGGAGTTTGTTTTTTACTGAATACTTTATCCGAATATGTGAACGCCTGACTACAATCACGGGTACCTAGACTATGATTTAATGACCGAAAATAATTACACGATTTACAAAGATTCGTATCGGTTAAAAAGTCCGGACGTGCAGCAGCTAACAATGAAATAAGTGAAACTGGTCGTTTCAGCTCTTTCAAGATGTCTTATTTCGCCTTGCATTATTTACGCGAACTGACATAAGACAAGAACAATGCACTCTAACCTCAATGTTCAGTTACGAATGATCACCAAAACCTTGAGGATGTGTCATTGCTTAATGTGCTGGCTCACGCTCGCTGTGAAGTCTTACCTAAGTCTGGTGTATTACCGAAAGCAGTAATTAGGCTGTGCAGCGCTGCATAGCCTAACTACTCATCTTTTGTGCATCTGAAGCACAATTTTTCATAAACATTCATTTTGAATTTGTTCACGGTTAATGAATACGCATTTATCAAAACACGAGTCACGTTTTCATAAATTGGACAAAAAAAAGTTGTTTGTTTCACCGGAAATTAAAATCTATTTTATTCAACCGGGGCTCCCTAACATCTCCGAAATTTTTCAAATATTAGCAAGTGAATCTGAGCTTCGTCGCATTCATCGATAAAGAGACTGACATAAAACATCATTTACTGTCACTGAAGGGTGTTACGGGCACATAACTGTATCGTTTTGCATTGTGTATAGGTGTGAATGGAGCCCATCTAATAAGAAATCTTTTTGTACGTGCAAATTCAACTCAACTTATGTTACTTTTTGTTGCCAGCTGTACTTAAACAAACGGGAATCAAACTAACGCAATTTGCGGATTATCTACGCAGGCACTCGGTCACCTCAGTGAACGCCAAATGTTCGCAATATCAACACCTTAAACTTGAGAGATGATAATGCCATTACAACGCAAGATATGAGGTCCCATTAGTCTGCAACTTTTGTCCTCGATACACACTGGGAAGTATAAAGTAAACACAAGCTTCCAACAAGAGACGTAATAACAAGTTCTCAGTAAGCTTCTGTTCAAATATTCCTCAGAGCAAACTCAAGTCCCAGAAAGATGACTTGGCATAAGTTAATTAACTTTACTAGTAGCTAAAGCTACATCAAGGATCTGATCCTGTCGATTAAGAAGTTAGAATAAAGTGTCTGACATCATGTCCTGTCGGCATGTACATGTCCAGCCATACCGCAGCATCACTCACCTGAGCGCCGCGAAGGGTGGGTACCCGCGCTGGCGAGAGTAGGACACACTGCTGCGCAACCACACTCGACCGATGCCGGTGCTATACTGGAGAAGAGGTACAACTTTGCCGCGCGCAGGGCAACCACGACAAACTATTTCCTACCCTAAGCGAGTACATGAACCCCCTCTGGAGAAAAGTTGTTCGTCCTGATATGTTGTGATAAACCAATACAACAAATATATTTGTTCAATTCATAAAATGACGCATGAACATTTGCTGCGATATGATATAAAACTACACACATGTTTGTAACATTCCACACTATTAAAATAAAATGCAAATGACTTGTGGCTCAACGCTTGAATAATGAATATTATTATGTAATAATAATTGTGCGCGAGCACAATCACTTGCCTGTTCATGGCCAAATACCTTTATACAATGACACTTAATAAAATCCATGCATAATTGACGAATTAGAATTCGAAAGTATCGCACTCACAATTACAAATTAAATTGTTGGGCTAAAGTTTAAATGCGTCCATTTACGATGACGTTGAACGCTAACTAGACCGCTTAGCGTTTTTTTTGACATGACCCCTCTGGTAGTAGACCTACTGAAAAAACATAGCATATAATACATACGTTGATCTTCTTCAGTTTGGGGCATAATACCGCAAAATTCATGAATTATTGACAGCAAATCAGCATTTTGCAATATAATCCCGTAAAAGCCGAACAAGGATTTTGGGAGCGAAACAAATTTCAGGGAGAGCCGACGCGGGCTCAGCGTATGAGGTTGTTTGCTGACTTGAGCAATGGAGGGTCAAAATCCTTCTTATATTATTGATGAGGCCTAAGCATTTTATAACATAGTACTCGTGTACGGCGTGCGAAAGAAGCTAATAAATGGGCCAAGTTTTGAGATCAAATTTGGGGAACAAATATTTTTTGAAGGTTGACGTAACGCTGTGCGTATGAAAGGTTGACGTAACCCTGTGCGTATGAAAGGTTGACGTAACGCTGTGCGAAAGATTGACGTAACGCTGTAAGTATGAAAGGTTGACGGAACACTGTGCGAAAGGTTGACGTAACGCTGAGCGAAAGATTGACGTAGCGCTGTACGTATGAAAGGTTGACGGAACCCTGTGCGAAAGGTTGACGTAACGCTGTGCGAAAGATTGACGTAGCGCTGTACGTATGAAAGGTTGACGGAACACTGTGCGAAAGGTTGACGTAACGCT
>SDVV010021056.1:0-13200 GCA_016164225.1 Gammarus roeselii | reverse complement strand
TCATTGATCCCTAGCAAATGTGTAGTTTAACGTTTAGATGATAATTTACTGGATGGATGGGTCCTAGTGTAGAGGTGGTTTATACTCTTTGGTTGTCATTCTGGAGTTCATCCATGTTCAACGTGAATTATGTACGTTCTTGTAGACGTCGATCTTGAGTTTCATGGGTTTGTTAGTGAGGTTATGCGACAAGCTACTCATCGTTGTACTGTTTTACTTAAGTCATCAGTAAACAGATGCCCATCTTTTTATGGCCACACACTCTCTGAGACTCATTCTTGACCACTGTACATGTGTCTAGATTTTGGTTATGTCCAGGATGTGTCTGTGTTCGAGGCTGTTCAGAGACGATGGGTTAACAGATGCGAGGTACGTCTGTGGCATCGTATCATGGCTGTGTGTTACCTCTAAATTTGTTAAATATCAGTGGTTGATGGCTGAGAAGTGACCTAGTAAAGCATTATAGAGTTTATTTTTTATGACACAGTAGGCTTGGATTTGTACTCTCAGAGGCATAGCATCAATTAGGTCTAGGAATTTATTATAAATTTGAATGGTATGATAGTACAAATAACATTTTTCACATTAACTCAGCGTTAAATGTCAGTTATTTTCGGCATGTCTGTTAAGTTAGTATACGATCTTAGTCATGAACCAGATCAGGTCGGATATTGGAGTAGGGTTCATCATCTGAGTGCGGTAGGATACATATTAAATTTGTGTTATATATTTTTAACTCATGCAACACGCAAATACGCTTGAATATACACATTCACATGCGTACCCAGCCCTATACATATACACAGTTGATGACCTAGGTGAGTAATGTTAGGCCAAATGTTTTGCGAAAAACCACATGTAATCAACTTATAATAGCTAGCTGGCTATCATGAATGGAGTCAATGATACGTTGAGATCAAGCGGAGACACACGTTTCGTCGTAGAATAAACAAAAAATGATCATTCATATCTCAAAATTTTGTTGCAAGTGCTGGAAGGAGGAATCTCCAAAGATGATATGAGTCGGATCGAATAAATATTGACTAGTGTTGAGAATAACAGTTATCTCAGAATGGACAAACAAGAATCAAAAGAGTGGGAGATATCATTCATAAATGGATGCAGGAAAAAGGAAGTCTCCTTTGGGTAACTAATGTGGACGTGTTACATTCGTATGTAAGTGAGTTTAGGAGGGGGGAGGGGGGGGGGGAGGGGATAAGAAAAGCAAATCTCGAAAATTTATATGATTCAAGGGTAAAATCTTCATCATGATTGTAATAAAGCTGAGGTAGTGGACAACAAATTATACATGAGAACAAAAGAGAAATTGGATCGTATGCAAATTTCTCAATGATGAATCTCAGAGTGACTTTGAATTGGAAAAGATTTGAATAATTAAGATTTAGGAAGAAGAAGTGATACATTTATTGACACACGGGAACGGAATTGTCTTCGGTACCCGCATCAAAGATATGATGGAGTATAAGATGGATTTTGAGAGTATACAGAAATATAGTGATGAAAAGAACGGTTAGATGACGAACAATGCTGTTTGACTATCAAAAACCAGGTAGATGACATTGATGGTCTATAAAGGTCTGTAAATAATGTCAATAAATACAAATAAAAACTATGTATGTTCACAATGAAATGTTTATATTATCCTAAACTCGAAGGTTAAGTAATTAATTGTGAACATCGTGACTGTCGGAGGTAACATCGAATCTTCGAAATCAGTAGAAAAATATGTTTCAAGGCTTGAAATGATGCCAGAAAGCCTATTTCGAGGTAAATGATCTAGATGTGTTACAGATTGGTATGATATAAATCAGAGTCCGATCAGTACTTGAAATGAAGTCATCTTTAAGGACATGGAAATCATAGGAAAGAGGAAACGAAAATTCAGAGTTGCAAGTTGTCAAAGTTTGTAGAGTTGAGTGGAGACATTGAAGTATATTAAGAAAAACATGGTGTGAGACTATGTTTCCGTTTGTATGAAACTGAATACAAATTGACATACTTGTAGCATTCAATCCATCCAAGTTTGAGAATGGGGGATTCTCTGGTAACATATATGACTCGGGAGTGACAACGAAATAAATAACATGAATGTTACAGTGATATATAGAGTTGTCTGGAGGGGTTCATAAGTATATATCAATGACTGAATACCGTACGTTAGGTCAGATCAGGATATGATGGGTGTGAATAACATGTTAATGTGACGTAGAATTGTGACTAAGTCAAAAATAAAATGAATTACCCGTAACATTCAAACCATCTAAGATTGAAAATGGGTCCTCTCTGCTAACTCATAAGGGATGAGAGTGACAACAAAATAAATAGTACATATGTTAAAGTGATATTTAGAGTCGTTTGGAGGGCTTCATATGTATATAGCAATGACTGAACACCATACATAAAGTTAGGATATGTTAGGTTTTGATAGGTGTGAATAGGCTAGATCAAAATGTAGAGCCAAGTGGAGAGGATGAAAATGAATATATCATAAATCGCTAAATAAGTAACAAATTTATGCACGAAAAACTCGATCGATACTATATAATTCCTGGTAAGAAAAGGATAGGATAGGTTAAGCTGCTTAGTTCTTTCCACCTAACATGATGTGAAGGTGGTCGACAATAAATATCTTGTAACAATAACAAGGGATTTTGTTCTAATGGAAAAAAACATATATCAGAGGTATAGTGCCCCAGATGTTAACCGATCCTGTATAGGCAATCAAATGTGTGTGTGTGTGTGTGTGTGTGTGTGTGTGTGTGTGTGTGTGTGTGTGTGTGTGTGTGCATTGTATCGGTAACTTCCCCTGTATACGATGTCATTATACCGTGACCGGTCCTGCATATGCGTACAAAGCGTGAATGTGTGTATCTGGTGTGTGACATTAGAAGAAAAACTACGTAAAAAATAGAGCCGTGTGGAAGGGATTTGATACGTACATCGCACAAAATAATGACTAAATATCATACATATCCATCAAACTTGAATAAAAATATATAATTATTGGTTAAGTTGGTTAGAATGACCGGATCTTTGAACCTTACATCGCGAATAACTGATCCACATTAAAATGTATAAAATTGAAGTGCATTAGTTCTCTTGGATCCTACCTGCTGGGTCTCATCCGAGCATGTAACAGAGCTATCGATAAATTCTGGAATCTAAACATCTGCAGAAGGTTTTTTGCAATATCAAATTGGAGGAAATGTATTCAACTGCTTTCGATATGATAAATATACACCCCTAGTGGAGAGATTCATACATATCACTATTATACATAACCATCAAACTTGATTAAAATACATAACTATTGGATAGAATAGGTCAAGTTGCCTAGATACAAAATGTATTTGTCATTGTATGGTAACCCTTTTTGCATTCATCGATATTTAATCTATGTTATCGTACATAGATATATATTTCGCTAATTATGTACCTAAGACATGGTATACATCCTAGATCTTGTGGATTGCGGACCTTACAATGCAGATCTGTACGAAAAACATGTTGGAGTGAATTTATTCAATATATGATATAATCGACGGAAATGGTAGGAGCAAAACCTTCAACACAACAAAAAAATCATATTCCTACAGTAAAACCGTACATAAATATTGCTAACGCTTTAACATTCGTAACACTCACTGACGTATGGGGTAAGCTTACATAAACGTTTTGAACTCAAAAGTCCCCAAACGAGCAATGACCTAACATTACTCGACACTGGACGATATATATAGATTCGATAAGAATGAAGGTTAAATCAATGAAGAAAAATACCTAACAAAAGTATGAAACGGGGAAAATATACAATCTTTGGTAATTTTAGGTTAGGATGAGTAAGGATTGGAGCCATCATTACACACCTACAGTGAAAAATGTTAAAGTGGATCTGGTGAATGGACAAAAAAGTCAAATATTCTGAATGAGAACGCAGTCTCATAACAAAAGCCTGAATTAATCAAAAACTTCTATGTGTCTAAACTGCAAACGAAATACAAACATTTATAGAAGTAAGACTTGTGGGAATAAGCATCTAGCAAAGACCTGCGATTTGATAACATAATTGAGATGTTCATTCAATTATTGAAGAATTCCAACACTAACACTCAACACAAATCTGTTAGAATAGTTCTCCAGGGCAATATGGAACCGGACCAAATTCCAATGTCGAGAGGGGAAACACACCAAATTTTTGAAGCATCACATTCAAATAAGCGTATTTTAAACCCAATATCCCATCAAATTAGGCAAATTTATATCGAATACAGATATATTCCTATGATATCAAATCAAAATGTACACCAGCATCTGAAAAAAAAAAAGATTCTCTACTCAACCCTAAGCAACAACGATCAACCATTATATACGGTGTATCCTACCGCACCCAGATGATGAACCCTACTCCAATATCCGACGTGATCTGGTTCATGACTAAGATCGTTTAGTAACATAACAGCCATACCGAAAATAACTGACATTTAACGCTGAGTTAATGTGAAAAATGTTATTTGTACTATCATACCATTCAAATTTATAGTAAATTTCTAGACCTAATTGATGCTATGCCTCTGGGAGTATAAATCCAAGCCTACTGTGTCATAAAAATGAACTCTATAATGCTTTACTAGGTCACTTCTCAGTCATCTACCAATGGAATATAACAAATTTAGAGGTAACACACAGTCATGATACGATGCCACAGACGTACCTCGCATCTGTGAACCCATCGTCTCTGAACAGCCTCGAACAAAGACACATCCCGGACATGACCAAAATCTAGACACATGTACAGTGGTCATGAATGAGCCTCAGAGAGTGTCTGGCTATAAAAAGCTGGGCTTCTGTTTACTGATGACTTAAGTCAAACACTACAACGATGAGTAGCTTGTCGCATAACATCACTAACAAACCCATGAAACTCAAGATCGACGTCTTCAAGAACGTACGTAATTCATGTTGAACATGGATAAACTCCAAAATGACCACCAAAGAGTATAAACCACCTCTACACTAGGACCCATTCATCCAGTAAATTATCATCTAAACGTTAAACTACACATTTGCTTGTGATCAATGACGGAAATTCCACAAAGATGCAGTACGGACTTACACCTCTTAAACATACATTCCTATGATTCTCGTAGAAAGGAAAACATAACATCAACAACATATATAAAATAGCTAAATTAGGTTCTCTACTCTGCTATAATTCACAAAAAAATGTACTACAATATAGTATCCATCCTAATAAATCGGTCCATTTACACAAACAAGCATAAACAGAATAAACTTTTGCCTGGGGGACTATCTAACTCCTCCTAAATATTGGAGAATGGTCGTAAAATAAATATACAATACCCTAACAGCAAGACCAAGTTTGTAACAAATCGTCTGTTCTATATTTATAATAAATACGTCAAATATTGTATCAGGATGAAAGAAGATATATAAATCACTAAAATGAACAATATGTAACTAAATTAGACCTGAAATAATGTTCTATAATGTTGATACATACGTAATATATCATAAATTGTATAAATAATCAACAGATAGCATTGAAGATGGAAATTCAACAGAGAACCTACAAAAATGAAAGACCTATGCCAAAACTCACGAGATAAAACAAAGCAAGAAGATTAATTCTCTACCATACCCATAACATACATCAAAAACGTGATAAATGAGAATGAACTATCATTTAACCAGACAAACAAAAAATGTGAATGAGATACCGCAGGCAGACGACGAAACTGAAACCTACAGTAAATACGGTATAGTACATACAAAAATCTAATGAAATTAGCCACAAGTTCTGTCCAGAACAGGGAAAAATTAACATCTCTTTAACTAAAGTAACTATGGCTAAATCGTAACAGATGTGTCATATATACATATAAAACTACCACAATGATGTAACAACAGATCCCATTATGCCTGAAATAATGTGGAAGCTGCAAGCATAAAATACCATAAAATGCCTAAAACAGTATGAGTTAACTGATCGAAATTCCAAAAACAGCGCAAATTCAACATAAATCAATCAATCATTACTAAGTATACATAACATAATATTTTAACTTACAGTAAATCCATACAGTCAGGGGTTTTCGCTATTGGGAAAACGCATCAATGGAACACTGATATAAATGTTTCAAAACTGGATAATGCAATATGGGGTCGAAAAAATCTCGTAACGAAGATACAGCATCCCAAGAAGAAAAATATATACATTAACCGCAAACAACCTGACAAATGATCCTTACTATTTCTATAGATATTATATACATATGGAATAAATAGATGGGAAATACAGAACCTTGCCTGTAATCCTACCTTCAGGCTGGTACAAACAGGGCCGTTCGCACACTAAGGCTGCAAATTCAGTTATAAGACATAGATAGAGTAATAAACCAGCAATAAATATATAACGATATATACACTCACAACGTAACAAACGTGTCACGGAAACAAATTTATAAGACAAGGAACAGGTAAGAGCAAACTCACATAATTTTCCAGGAGCGCATCCAACTTTCTACCTAGGGGGTTTCTCTACCGCACCAATCCCCCCTCCAGAAAATTTGCTATAACACTATTCATACCAGAATCGTATAAATATATATATAACGAGCAACAGTTAGTGACCAATTATACTCCACTACAAGCATCTAAAGAAGAAAAAACTTATATATTAATACAA
The DNA here is from genome assembly GCA_016164225.1 of Gammarus roeselii. Classification (NCBI taxonomy): domain Eukaryota; kingdom Metazoa; phylum Arthropoda; class Malacostraca; order Amphipoda; family Gammaridae; genus Gammarus; species Gammarus roeselii. Next base: position 6,473 of record SDVV010021056.1, on the reverse strand, counting down.
TATTTATCAAAATACAGTACAAATTAAAATGTTCATAACAAAAGCCTTGCCAATGCATTTCCGAACGCTGTCCGTACATCCGTCCGTTCATCCGTCCGTCCGTCCGTCCGTCCGTCCGTTCGTTAGGTGACCTGGGCACCAAACCAGTTCCGGTACCATCCGCCCCCCCACCCACCGTTTCTGCGCGAACCCCCGTACGCTCGGTGAGTCAAGATTGCATGCACCGCGCCCTACCCCGCCCACCAAAAGTAACTCTATTTATCCCTATCTTTAATCCTTCACTAATCCGCGTCTTGGTACTATATATACTACTGGCGAGGGAGCTCATCACCAGGAATTATTTGACACTCCGGAATATTCATTCACATTTGTAAATCTGGATCGATTTCGTGGAAAATATTGTTGAAATTATTTTCAATTTCATGCAGAGCACGATCAAATAAATCAATATTGTTTACTTGTTCCTCCATTTAGAGTTTTGAGCAGTTAATAGAGAATTTCGGGGGGTTGCTTGTTCATTTACAAATAAGTTGGATTTAAACTTCGTTACAATCATATCCTGACACGAGAAAAATACAATTTTGTAGAACACACACCAATTTACAATATTCGATGACATATAATGGAGAATGTCGGCTGAGAGAAAGTTGATGATGACGTTTTCTACAGTCATATTCAAGTACGGTATATGTGAGATAACATACCGTATGCTTTTTTTGGTGCAATTGCAACAAGTCGACTCTCAATGCAAGAGTTGGATTAGAGGAAGGATATTCTAGATCTAAATAGATTAAAATTAATCGATGGAAGCTTGCCACCAATGAAAAATTGTTTAATAATCATCAATACGGTCATTACTAATAGCTGCTTTAGACAAAATGGAGCTGCTCGCGACTGGATGAGTCATAACTCCTCTTCTCCATACTCGTGTGTTCGGATATTTATACGTGAACTGCGTCGGGGTTTATCGAACAATTCCTTTGTACAATCGTCACTAATCAGCCGTGATGGCGATTGCCGTCCCGAGAGGGTGAATTCCCTCTTTTCCTCATCTCCACTGACGACTATTGAAGACTGCGGCAGCCGGCTGTTGGGGTGACATACTTCGAAACTGGCCCATTTCCCTTTAGCGAGGTTGGCTCAGCTGTTCGTCAACTGGTTACCCAACTCAGGAAGTGCCTCTTCCACCGCGACCGCAGACGACTGGACTCTGTATTCCACGTGTTGATGTCGTTTGTTCACTTGTTCAAAATTTGTCTCCAGTTTTTGATTGTTAGAGTTTGGATGCTGGGTGGTGAGTTGACGCACAGGATTTGCACATATTGTTTCCCTCTTATCTAATCTAATCCAATAATACTCGGTTTCATAGCAAATATTCAATCACACTGTTCTGATGCTCGATTTCATAGTAAATATTTTCTTTCACTGCTTCATCAATACTCGGTTGATTAGTAAATAATCTATGACCCTGTTCCATTATTACTCGGTTTAATATTAAAGCAATCTCTAACCCTGTTGCATTAATCCTCGGTTTAATAGCTGACTAATCTCTTACCCTGTTCCATTATTACTCGGTTTAATAGTCGAACAACCTCTAACCCTGATCCATTATCACTCGGTTGCATCAGAAACCGGTACAGCGACACAAAAAAAAAATGTCATAGGACGATTTTCGCGCATTTGTGTGTAACTTTGTAATATTATCTACCTATAAGATAAAATGATGGATGCTTCGACTTCAAGATAAATGTCCACCGCGACCAGTTTGCATAAACCAATTGCCAGGTTGTTTCAACTCCTCCTCTTCTTTCCCCCACCTCTTGGCCCCCGTTTATCACCGCTGTAGGATTCAAAAAAGCCCCAATTAGGGTCTCAACGACGGTAAGCGTAAAAGATGGTGTACGGGGAACCATAACTTGTCAAGGAGCTTCCAGCAATAAAGTGCATCACGTGCATCACCCTCAAAGGAGGGCCCAAGCCTGGAGTCGAACTACAGCAACACAGCGATTTATGGTTTTCAACAAATTGAAAGTGCAATGGACAGTTAGCCACGGTCACTGACTTCAAGGTACGTGATATTTCGCCAGCAAGAAGCGAGTATCTAATAGAAATTTTTAAGGTTGAAGGATTGCATAAGGTAGCGATAAATCAATAATTGTAGGTAGACCATTGAGACGGTGTTCTGAACTCTAATAGTATTTCATCAGTATTCTCAACGTGAATATCAGTCCTCAGGCTTTGTCACGAGCATGTGATTCAATGAATACGTAACCACTAGTTAAATAACCATTGGTAGCCTTACCATTAAATATTATTTTCGACCGAGGATCAATCTCGCAAATTAAATACTCAGTAGAGGAAGGTGGTTTATGTGTTCATTTCGCCGGTTGCCCGAGATTAATGTTAGACGGACCAATACATGATGGCCACTGAATGTAATACTGATCTATGTGCGAGATATTATTTAACCGAATACATTGAATTTTTTTTTCTTGGAGACACCCCGCTCAAGAAAACATGAATATTACTTAGGCATCGTTGAGTGGAAATCTCGATAACATGTACGGGTACACACTGAGAAGCCGTAGTCATATTAACTAAAGGTGTCTAGTCAACCGTTCTTGATCAATCTGACTCAATATTTTTGTTTATATATACATTTTTTATTAGACCTAGTATTTACTATTACTAAGAACATACAAGTATTGTTACATACATGCAGAAGTAAATTTGAACAAAAATTAAGTGAATAGGATTAATTAATTTAGTGTGTGAATAGATAGTCACCATGACTGATATGTATAGTAAATTTAATCAAGCATATACGGCCTCCCAATGACTGCATCTTTAATGCTCCTATATTTTGCTAGTTCCGTACGGACCAGCTCATTGCCCTCTCATAATTTATACTCCTCATATTCAGTCATTATTTTCAAATATCAGTAAAGACTTGAGATTTATTCGAACTTTACTTTCATTGAATACATTCCAGTAAAATTTCTTCAGGTGTGTCATAACGCCAATATATTCACATAAACGTATTTCCTGTCAATGAAAATATCTGAAAAGCACTCCTAATGCAAAAAATAATTAAAGGCAACATTTTGTGTATTCTGTATGTCGATCTTCTGTTCTGTGCATTCTTGCCTCGCAGCCAAGGACCAGCAGACTCAGCTGCGGCAAATTACGAATCGTCACACTATCAGGGAAATGCAGATATATCTGCCTGGACTCTACAGATTGCGTTTAAAACATAACCTTCACTACATTCGCCTAATTGTGTTCAAGTCCGTAATGTTTTGTTGTTACACACGGTTATTAGGTTTTAACAATGTCCGAACAATCTTGTTATTTTATATTATTTTAAAGTTCTTATTTAATAAATTGATGAGAAACCATCGTTCGCAATCTATGTGCAGTTTGCCTGTGTAGTTGCCTCTTTGTATGTGGGGATCGCACCAATACGAACCGATTTTGACTTGGCGGGAAAAAACAAACAGCAGTATAGTCTGCTGCATGTAGCCGTGGCGGCCGAGGTAGTAGAGTCGCTGTTGGATGTGAGCACTGAGTGTTCGAGTTTTCTCCATGCACTCAACCCATCACGGAATTGCAATAAGCAGCAGCTCCTAGATGTCAATCACTTTCCATATTGAGACAATTGCCTCCCTCTAGCTCGCTGCCACTGAATCAATTGCATCTACAATAGTTGGAGGTGTGTCATAACGCCAATATCCACAGTAGGTGGCGCGTCGAAACAATAGTTGGAGGTGTGTCATAACGCCAATATCCACAGTAGCTGACACGTCGACACAATAGTTGGAGGTGTATCATAACGCCAATATCCACAGAAGGTGACTCTTCGATCGCTAAACACTGACAATTATTTATTATACTCACCTACTGGCCGATGTATAGGTTTTTCTTTAAGCAGCGGTCAAATAAATGATCACACATAAATTCTTTCATGACTGAATTGTAGATCATTTCGAAATTGCACATGAATCACTAATGCTCTTCACTTATTGGATGACGTAGAAACTTTTAGCGGCCGTGTAATCAAAGTTGCTAATTGCAATCTACTCAATTATGGCTACATTATTATTTTCTGGCGACGCATCATTTCCAAGTCGTTTGACTGTGGAAGATAGACGAGAAGTGCGTGACAGCTAAATTCCGTCCAAATACTGTTCTAAATTGTTCATTTTATATTAGCTACGGAGATTCTCGCAGCTCTATAACTTTTCTGACCTGCAATAAAAAGAGAACAGTGTTAAGTCAAGCCATTAGTTATATGTTGTGCGATGGGCACATTTTCGTATCCGGCCGTCATATTGTTTAACTGTGTTTTTAATAAAAAAATTGTCTTATCTTAATGAAAATTGTTTTAAATCTTCAGATCAGTGTCCACCGTGCGGAATACATTGAAACCTTTTCAATATGAGTGACAGAATCCTGAAAACATATATTTATAAGTATATTAAGATAAGTCCTCTGTACTGTGATTCCTCATTGATACTTTGCCAGTGGGAGTGGCAGTGTGCACATCCAATGTGATTCGTGATTTGATTTACTATCCCAGTATACTTCTAGAATGGAAGCAATTTCATTAATGTGTAACAAATATTTCTTCGCCTTGTACTGTTTACAATTATTCACATGAGTTGAACATCTTTTTTGGTACGAAATGGTCTCCCCCCTCTGCCTGCTGCTCCTGGCCTCCTGGGCAGTAAGAGGTATTTACAATCTGGCATAAGGTACACTGAAATGTTCCAAACTAATTTTGAGAACATGAGGTACACTGAATGGGCTGCTCTTAATTTTAGATGACAGATAGTCATGTACTTTCTTATAATATTTCACTTCACTCCTTTCAACACGTAATATAATTTTCCTAATTTACACCATCATGTAGGTTAATTTTTGCATGTTCACGTCCAATCTGAGTCCACCCAGAATAAAATTTGTGAGTCTAACAATTTTTTTTAGATTTCATGTTTTGAACCCTACTAGAATGAAGTTGAAATTAGGGGTGTAACTTGATAAGATGGCTATTGACCAAGTGCATAGTAAATGCCACCCTGTCGTTCCAAATTTTACAAACTGGCCCCAAGGCTGAAGTATTGGCAATTACCAAACTAGAAATGTATGTGCGCAAGGGTTCTCTCATATTTGCGGATGTGGAGACCCGTGGACTCGGCAGGGACAGTCCGCAGCTTCAGAATCTGAAAACCTTTTTTTTGCGGACAAGCTTACACATAGACCAGATTGCACTTTTTGGACATGCTGATTGGGTCAACCTGTCAAGAGATTCTCAAAGGTTTTAACTTCTGAATCCACACACATTTTTGCATGTGCATGCCAGGTAACCTTGCTAAGCTAATCCAAAGCTGTCTAAGCATTTTCCGTTGTGAATCAAAAGCATATTGGCACCAAAGAATGTTTGAACATGAAATAACACTTGCTCCAGCATGATTGGAGTAAAGTGGATAAATATTTGAAAGCACTTTGCAGTATTAAGAGCAGTGGTATTTCCCACATTTTTCATACCTCTGGAATAACTCAGAAGTGGAGATAACTTACATTTTATTGTGCAGTTTATAAAAACTGTTATAACCAATATGCACCGTTCGTTTCGCTCTAACATCAAGACTTCCCCAAACAAGCAACTATGTATGGAAAATTGTGCAGGAGTAGCATGCATCTCTAATTTAAGAGGTCTACCTGCAATATTTTGGATGAGTCCCGTCACCATTTGGAGTGACTCCAAGCACCACTAGGGGGCAACTCGCCACACCATTAGAGGGGACACCGCTCAGCATAAGGGGCCACTCCCTGCCCCATTAGCACTTGCTGACAATGATCGTCCATCCAGAGATATGCAAACAGTGATTATCCAAAACGCAGAAAGTAGTTATCTCCAGTCCTTTGATGACTGCAAAAGGGCCACTCTCGAATAAACAGCCAGCTGACAACCACTGAAGGGTGGGAAAATAGACATTCTTAGGTCAGATATTAAAAAAAAAAAAAAATTACCAGCTGTCATGATTTGAAGATAACACTGTGAAAGAGACAATAGCATACACAAGACACAACAGAGCACAGTGCCAGACAAAAACAAAACGTATTCCCCTACAGTGCAGAGGTATTCCCCATACTGTGTGAGAGTTTCCCTTAGTGGTGCAGGAGTCACCCCTAATGTGTAGGGTCACCCTAATGTGTAGGGTCACACCAATGGTGCGGAATCAACCTTACTGGTGCGTAAGATCACCCATACTTGTGCGGGAGATCACCCTTACTGGCGCCGATGGGGTGGATGGATGATTATTCATTGCATAGATCATTAACACTTTATTTTAGTATTTCTTATTTCGTGGGCTCTATTATTCATCTGTGGAACACGGAAGCAACTACTACTACTACTTACTGGTGCCCGAGATCAACCTCACTGGAGGGGGAGATCACCTCTGATATAT
>SDVV010021055.1:0-13200 GCA_016164225.1 Gammarus roeselii | reverse complement strand
GCAACGCTTTGAGTGTACAATTAGCATGTAAGCCTATCAATTCGGGGAGTTATAGATCGGATCTTTGTTAAGGTAGAGGGGGTAGGCCGTTACTCCAGCAGGGCTGGAGGCGGTAGTAGTATGGTTGGATGCCACAACTTCTGGCGAGTGTTGGGGCCAGGGGTCTCCCTATTCTTTGGGGGCCTTAGGAAATAAATGGTGGAGGCATCTTCCCGGGGCCTTCGGGCCCCATAAAAAAAAAAAAATTGTTTAAGAGAATAAAGGACAATGTAAGAATTGTAAGCTCATCCTCCAAACACATTACTTTAAAGAATTAATTTTAGAGATTATGGCATAGATTTTGTTTTCTGATGTCATTCCAGGGAAGATCCGACTTATAACTAGGTATAGAGCGTTGGTGTTGAGTCGAGTTTCGGTTTAGAAAAGTGGATATGACTATCCACTTTTTAAACCGAAACTCAACATACTTACGACTACCCACCTTTTGGTTTGGAAAAGTGGGTAGTCCCTAGTAGCATAAGTGTCTGCTTAGAAAGGTGGGCAGTCAAAAGTAGCTTGAGTTTCGGTATAGAAAAGTGGGTAGTCAAAAGAAGCTTGCATTTCTGTTCAAGTTTCATTTCACTTCTAGGTTTCAATATTCAATCGCACTTTTTATATTTCAGTACCCAGAGATAATCGTGGAGACGCCATCGGGCTCCCGCATTGCCCAGTGGCTGAACGTGTCCAACCCGTCAGGCCTGATACACCTGGACCTGCAGCTGATAGAGGAGCCTGAAGAGGTATGAGGGGTGTTGTGGGTGATCTGCAGCTGGAGGAGGGTTCTGGGGCTGTTTTGCTACCTTTTATGTTTGACACTCCCATATGTGCAACTGTAATAAGGAGACTAGCTACCCTCGTGGAGATTTAGAGCTAGGACCCTAAATGTAGTTAGTCCTTGTTTGAGACACTTTCATTTGTGCTCACTTTCTTCCTTCCTTGTTTCCTACTCCTCATCTGATCTTGTGTCTTTTTTCTATTATTGCTGTTCCCATGTGTGAGGTTCCCTGTGTGAGAGCACACCTTGAGTGTGGGATCCCTGTTCCCTGTAGTCCATACTAAATGGTCTCTCGGACTCTGGGCTTTTGGATCAAGCTTTTTGTGGTTAATAACCTTGAAACAGCCTTTAATGATAATTATAATAATAATGACACCCTTACATTTTTGTCCTTGAAAATTCAGGACATGTCCTTGAATTGTCCTTGAAATGTCCTTGAATTTTTTCTCCTTCTGTTGTGGGAACCCTGCTAGAGCTTACTTTCCAGAGACCTGGTTATGGGGCTTGCACTTTCCGGGTAAGGCGTAGTTTGTTCATTCCCTTTTTCTTTTCGTGCAAGTTGCTACACGACACATCTCTTATTCGTGTGAGATCTTAGCAATGGTTCGTGCACGAGTGACCCATTCCATTTTGAGCAACCGATCTAAATGTTGTATCTATTGAATTGTTACGTTCTGCTATTCTGCAGAAAACGGTCTGCTAATACAATAAAAACTGTCAAATATTTCTTTTAATTTTTCTGAAAGGTTGTCAGAATGATTCGATGCATCTGATATAATCTGTAGTTTATTTCATTGCGTGTATTGATACAGGTGACTATTTATGTGTTCATTATAACTGACGGTTCCATGTTTTAGCTCCATTACATCACCTTGCAGTCAGTTGAACAAATATTGTATTTCTTGTAGCTAGTTTACAGCTCTAGTTGATGAAGTCACTCTAATGAGAATTCTAGACTCGAGAAACCACGACACGCGTTTGTTCATTGGCCTGGGGTTCTGTCCGGCTCAATCTAGTTTCGAAAAGTCTGATGGATGCTCTGTCGATCGTATGTTTATACTTGTAAACGTTGCCGATAATAAATTTGTATTTTTCGGCTTTGACCTGCTGCCTTCATGATATCACGGGAAAAATGACCGGCTATGAAATAAGGAAATCTTTATTTGTCCAAGATATTGATCCCTCTTTAATTGGCAGACTCCCTCTCTGAACCTGACACGACTCCCACCATTTCGCTGTTCATTAACCCCTTCTTCGAGGCAAGGTCTTACAAGTTAGCGTAAGGATCTTCTGTGGCTTCGTCCATATCAGAGCAGCATCCAAAGGTCGATTTTTTTTAGAAAGCTACGGGCCAAACGGCACGCTCGTTTATGACGACGACGCAGTCCACCCCGAAAGTTTGGGAATCGGGTCGTCCTCGGTGTACCACCGCAGCCCTGTGGAGACAAGAACACGACACTATTTCCCAGAGACGTGGCTTTGGGACTTACTGCCTCTGTACGAGCCTTACTTCTTTATGGACCTATGAATGCAACTCTGTTAATGCTAACAGTTATCGTCTTTGCTCTGCCAATTGCTAAGACTATATCTATTAAATAACTTCACTGTGTGCAGTTATTTCATGCTCATTGCTCGTGTGCAGTTTTTGTGTTATTCTCGCCCGTGTCTGTTCGTAAACTGCTTCTTTTATGCTGTAGTTTGTTTATAATATCGTCATGGGTACTGCTCGTGCACTACCCGTGTATAGCCTTGAACGATTTAACATAGAATGTTATATTTACGGCAAAATTACTCAGTTTGCGTGGAACAAACTGCATGCTCCAACATTAACACCTTTAATTATTAACTTACTTATTGTCAAGGTATTTTTTAGAAGTTAGTTCTACTACAATTACCGAACTACATTAGAACAAATTTTTCCCTCAGTCATCTCTAACTCGTATGATTAGATCTTGTTTGGTTGACCGTTTGCTGGCCCTCTCTAGGCTACTGCGTACCATTTATCTTACTTTTTATGCCTTTTGCGTCGCTGTTATGCCTACGATTGTGTTTCGTTGGCGGACCTCGTCAGGCGTGGCTGTAAGACCGCCGGGGTCACTGACGTTGCCTTGGTCACTGAAGACGCCTCACTCGCTCTCTTCTCCATCCTAGTCTACCCCTCGAGAAGGGAAGATGTCCTCGTATTGAAAATCATAGTTTTCATTTTTTGCTTGATTCACCCTGCCCACAGCCGGCTTCACAGGCAGTTGGTAAGTTGAATGGAACCCGAACAAACCATATTTAATCTGCCTCTATCCTATGCCTCTTCTACTCGTTTCCGTTTCGCTTTAGCATCGTTCTATGGCTCCAGTGAAGGATCTTCCGCTTCTGACTCCTCTACATATTCACCCAGTTATGTAGGGGCTCTTGTTCACCTGGGCCTCAGAACTCTGCCTTCCTTCCCTTCATCGCGATTCCCTCTCGGTCTCTGGTCCTCAGAAAATCCCTTCCAACGCTTAGTTTCTCTTCTTTGATATCTATCAACACCATCTTACTCTCTTCCCCCTCCCTTCGGGAGGGTCATGTTCTTCACGCTCAGTCAGGCTACGTTGCCGTCAGCTCAACTAATCCAAATTGGGCCCCTCAACCGGTCGGGTGCCGGTTATTTCTCTCACATTAGGCATTAGATCCTCGGCTCCTTCGTGGCATGCCCTCCCCCCTCCGATTATTCCTCTCTCGCATTAGGCATTAGATCCTTGGCTCCTTCGTGGCATGCCCTCCGCCCTCCTGTTATTCCTCTCTCGCATCAGGCATTATATCCTCGGCTCCTTCGTGGCATGCCCTCCGCCCTCCTGTTATTCCTCTCTCGCATTAGGCATTAGATCCTCGGCTCCTTCGTGGCATGCCCTCCGCCCTCCTGTTATTCCTCTCTCGCATTAGGCATTAGATCCTCGGCTCCTTCGTGGCATGCCCTCCGCCCTCCTGTTATTCCTCTCTCGCATTAGGCATTAGATCCTCGGCTCCTTCGTGGCATGCCCTCCGCCCTCCTGTTATTCCTCTCTCGCATTAGGCATTAGATCCTCGGCTCCTTCGTGGCATGCCCTCCCCTTCCGGTTATTCCTCTCTCGCATTAGGCATTAGATCCTTGTCTCCTTCGTGACATGCCCTCCCCCTTGCATAAACGATTGCGCTGCTTTCCCAGAACTCTTCCTTGCCCTGTTCCATAAACTCCTAGTTAGATAAGATCAAACGACGCATCTCCACTGGAACTTCGACGTGGGCATTTGCCAGCTCCTATGTGGGTCGCAAAACGCCCCTGGTTTGTCCGCCCGATCTCAGGCTTCTCTTCGCCTGTCCGTATCTATTCGTTGCACGATACCTGCATTTTATTATCGTTCCGGTCCTTTCCGCCCAGCTCCCTGCGGCGAGGACCTGCGATATCCTTCGAATCCTTCAGCGGCTAGGTGGAAGACACTATTCCTTTCCTGCATTCCCCTCCATCAGGCGGCTTACTGCTTTTCTCCTATCGTACTGATTGTGCCCCGAGTTCTTCTCTCTGTACCATATGATATAACATTCAACTCGATGGAGGTCGACCACCTCTCTTCCTTCTCCAAGAGAGCTGACCCTTGGTGCACTCCTAAAGCAATGTTCTTCGTGTTCCTCTTATCGACTACTCTCCTAGCTACCTCATGTGTCGTTCCACTATCCCTAGGGGTGATCCTTGACTTCCGGGCTGTTTCCTCCCTTCGTATCCGTTGTAGTAGTAGTAGTAGTTGTAGTTGTAGTAGTTGCTTCCATTTTCCACCGGAGTGCCAACTCGAAGTTAATACAGACTCCCCAGTAGGGTGATTGAAGAGTGGCAAAGTAGGTGCAGCGTAGATTGAGAGTAGGTTCAACTTGGATTCAGAGTAGGTTTAACGTAAACACAGTAAGTTCAACACATGTACAGAGTATGTCTAACGCAGGTACAAAGTAATATAAAGTAAATTTGACAAGTTACAAGGCAAATTTGACGTGGTTACAAGGAAAATTTGACAGATACAACCTAAATTTAACGTATGTACAGAGTAAATCTAACGCGGGTACAGAGTAGGCCTCAAAGTAAATTTGACGTAAGTACAAAGAAAATTTGACAGTTACAAATTAACTTTCAACGTGTATTTAGAGTAAATCTAACACGTGTACAGAGGTAGGCCTAGCGCAAGTACAAAGTAAACTAAACATAGATACAAAGTAAGTTTAATATATATATAGGCCGAGTAGGTTCATTGCAGACCTAGTAGGTTTTGCGTAGAAGAGTGGTAGCAGCTCCCTCCGTTCTCCACCGGAGCTCCAACGTGTGGTCACTGAGTGCTTCTCCTCAGTGCATGACGATCCGTCGATTCTGCACAGCTTCGTGCACGAAGTTAAAGTAGAAATTCTCAATTAGTACGCAGGGAAGACAGCGAGTTCGGGGTCAGAGACGATTCAGACTTCGTTACTTTCACACGGCTTCATATAAGCCTGTGTGCTTTCCAAAAGCGATCGTTTTTTTTCGGTGTTCCGTTTCAGTGAGCAGGCGTTGCAGGTTGCTCGGGGGGCTCAAGAAGGCTCGTCGGGATGCTGCGAATGCATCACAATCTACAAGTAAGTGTTTGACGCTGATTGCCACTTGGTGGCAACAGGGACATTGTCGTGCGTCCGTTCCCATGTCGACGTCCATTAAGTGATTGTGAGTTATCCACGTGTGTCCCGTGCATAGACAATTAATGAACACTTGGTCTTTCCTATTAGAAAACCTGGTGTCCCACTCTCCCACGGATGGCTTAACTGCAAGCATCTTTATTCCACTTTGCTGCCCAGAGTCGTTCCATCGTGATGTTACACGTGAGTTGATGACTGGGAACCAGTCTCGGTAATGTATAGAGATGAATTGTTCTTGCTGGGTAGACACCCGTTTAGCGAGGGAATCTGTGCGTTTGTTTCCTCGTATTCCCGCGTGTCCAGGGATCCAGCAGAACTCGACCGCCTGACCCGCCTCGGACGCTGTGAATAGGTCGTGTTGCATTTTTCTAGGGGCAGGGTAATCATAGTGCAGAGTTTTCAGCTGGGTGAGAACACTCAGACTGTCTGAAAATATAACACCTTTGGGGTGGCGATCGCTTTTTGTAATGGAGATGGGCAGTTCGAGTACGTGTAGCTATGCAGAGAATACAGAGGCCTCTTGGAGTAGGGTGGCCGAACGCGAGGTCTCTTCGCCTAAGGCGGCGGCTCCCACTCCGTCCGATGTTTTCGAGCCGTCTGTGTATATATGGCGGTGCTCTGAGTTCTGTTCATCGAGAAGTCGTGAGAATTCTCGTCGGTACATGTTGATTGGGGTTGTTGCTTTGGGGTACGTCTGCAAATCTAGGTTGACCAGTGGTGGGCTGATCATCCACGTTGGTGTGTTGATTTGAAGAATTCGATAGGAGAATGAGGTCTTGATTGCTTTGCGTCTGATGTTCAGCGAGCTCAGTAAGCTATCCACGCGTAGGGAAAATGGTGGGCATATGTTCTTCTTAGCCGCAAAGCGGCGTTTATCAAGAATGTTGGTGACGTCACTGAGTGCTGGGCTATTGATGTAGCTCCTTGTCTTGAAGTAGTACTGTAGTGAGAGTTAGTCTTTCCGGAGCGGAAGAGGAAGCTCGTTATCAAGCACGTTCGGGGATTCGATGGGTGTGGAACAGAACGCACCGGTTGGGATACGCAGGGCGTTATTTACAATGATGGAGAGGTTCTAGGGTGGTTTTGGCTGCTGAACCGCAAACAATTGCTCCATAGTCAATGCGTGAGCGTATTAATGTTCTGAATAACATCATGCCGGTGTCCATATCGGCTCCGAATTTCAAGGATGTTACAGAGAGGATTAGTCCGGCTGCTTTTTTTGCAGCGAGTCTCCAGGGCTGCCATATGAGGGCGCCATGTGAGTTAAGGGTTCCATGTGATATAAGGGTCCCACACAAGACCGAGGAATTTTAATAATTCCTCGTGTACTAGCGAAGTGTTGTGAGCCGGGCACGCGAGTAAAGTGCATGCTTTTCATTTAGGAGAGCAAGAATCGGAATCCGTTTAAGGAGGCCTAGTTCCCCACTAGGTTTAGACATTTCTGCAGTTCCTGTTGAATTGTTAATAGTCTAGGGTGCCTGTAGCTTATTTGTAAGTCGTCCACGTGTAGTGATGAAAGCAATCTTCCGTCGTGCGGGAGAATGTCTGCTATCTGGTCGATCTTGAGTATAAAAAGAGTGACACTGAGGACGCTTCCTTGGGGGACGCTCATTTCTTGCGGATATGATGGTGACAGGGTGTCGCCGACCTTAACCCATAAGGTGCGATTTTGCAGAAATTGGTGGATATAACGTGATAAGTGACTTCTCAGCCTTTTGCAGTGGAGAGCCTTCATGATGCCATATTTCCAGGTAGTATCGTATGCTTTTTCCACGTCGAAAGAAATGGAAACCACGTGTTCTCCTCGAACAAATGCCTGTCTTATGTGAGATTCCAGTCTGACAAGGTGGTCCGTCGTTGAGTGTCGCTTGCGGCTGCCACACTGGATGCTGTTCAGGCCTGCATGCATATCAAGATGGTCTACGAGTCCATGGTCTTGCTGAGAACGCTGGTAAGAGCGACGGGGTGGTAGTTATGTGGGTTGCCGTGGAATTTCCCGGGTTTTGGTATTAGGATAATTGTAGATTCCCGTCATTGATCGGGAAAAAATGAGTTTGATTACAGAGTGTTGAATACTTTTAATAAATGGTCACGGGCGCCATCTGGGAGATTTTTGATCATGCTGATGTGTACCCGGTCTGGCCCAGGTGAAGTTTCACGTGTATTGTCTAGAGCGCTCTGTAGTTTGCGGAGGGAGAGAGGTTTGTTGTAGGTCTCTTCGTTTCTAAAAGTAAAGTCAAGATGTTCGCTTTCTCGCAAGTTCTTCTCCCATTGGAAAGCAGCCGTGGAGTTAGTTGATTGCGAAATCTGGCTAAACGTCTGAGCTAGTTTATTTGCGATTTCCGCGTGGGAAGAATAAGTTCTGCCTCCGTCAGAAAGGATGTTAATAGGTCGTTCGGGTTTTCCCTGAACACGTCGAATTTTTTCCCACACCTGGGAGAGGGGAGTATTTCGATTAATAGTATTGACTAATTGAGCCCAGCTTTCACGTTTCTTCTCCACTATAAGTTCTCGATATACGGCAGATGCCCTCTTCCACGCTACTCTGTTCCTGGCGGACCGTGCGCGTCGGTAGGCGTGGTATAGCTTTTCACGCTTATCTCTTGCTTCTTGCACCTCTCGGCACCACCATGGTTTCGTAAAGAAGGTTGAAGGGGCATATTAGGGAATGCTTGCCCCGGCTGCGGCTTGAAACTTTTCGTATAGTTGGGCGACGATTTCGTGTTCCGACATGCTCTCGGGAATGTTGTCCATATCACTCCAGACGATGTGTGCTGAGTATTCCACCCAGCTGGCTTTCCGGTGTTGAATAAAAGTTCTTGTAGGGCAGGGTTTCTTGGTTGGTTGGTAAGAAGCGATATGATGACCGGGTTATGGTCGCTGTCGTGTGTTGAAGGCAAAACTCCACAATCGAGCTGGGGTGCCTGAGTGGGGGAGCAAATGGATAAATCGATGGCAGTTCCACTTTCGGGGTGATTCGGGTGGGCTGTCCGTCGTTGAGAAGGACCAGGTTGTGAGTGTTAATGGTGTTAGTTATTATCACTCCCCTGTGGTCTGTTCTCACGCGTCCCCATGTTTCATGGTAGCTGTTGAAGTCTCCAAGGAGGAACACCGGTGAGGGCAGTTGGTTTAGCAATTCGGTCAATAGTGCTTCCGAGAGGTCATGGCTTCTTAATGAGTAGATGTATACCACTGTTATTGACCTTTAGAGGCCTATCTTTACGGCGATAGCTTGGAGTTCTGTCCTCAGGGGAAGGCGGAGGTGAGGTACACTTTGGTGGATCATATGTGCCACTCCCCGTGAGCAGTCACGTTGGTGTGGCCTTCACGGCGGTGTATGATATATTGGGGGATTCTGAGGGTAGCGGTCTCTCGGAGTTTGATCTCTTGGAGGCAAAATCAGCAAAGATTTATGGGTGGCGATTAATGATAGTGATTCGTCTTTCTTGTTTCCGATTCCCTGGCAGTTCCACTGGAGTATTTTGGTGTTTATTTTGATGACTGTTCGCACTCTGGCCTTGATGATCTTGAGTGGTCGCGTGATTTGCTGGAGCTTTTGTGTTGCTCGCATTTTGAGCTTGCTCAGGGGTTCCGGGTTGGAAGTATTCACGGGAGTGTCTGCCTTCGGTGGAAGGTGGTCTGCTGTGGTTGCTGCGGTCGCGGCTGCGAGTGCTCTTGTGGGAAGATGTGGGTGTGTGCTCTCTGTGTTTGCATTGTGAGCGAGCGCACTTTTCCTCTGTGGTAACCTTTTTAATCTGTGTGGGTGGTTGTGCGGAGTGTGAGGTATTTGGGGCAGGTAATATGACTGGTTGTGCAGAGGTCTCTCGTATGAGCTCTGCGAGATTAGAGCTGTTAACGAGGTCGTGATCGTTCTCGCTGATTGTGTGTTCTTAAGTCGGGTTTGTTAACGAGGGATCTTGTCCCTCGCAGTGGTTTTCCGCGAATGGAACCGCATTTGAGACTGGTGGAGGTAGTACTGGGTTTTGATCCGGGCGGGCCGTTATTTGAGTGTTGTTACTGATCTTTTTGCTCAGTGGCGCCTGGATATCGTAGGTTTCCTCATCTCTTTGCCTTTTTGTTTTTATAGTAGTGAGCCTTTCTGTGTGGTCGACTGCGAGAGATGCATCCATCTCGTCGTCCTCCTGGTCCTTGCATAAATTATTTTTAGAACTGTGCGTCTCTGGTGCGAGGCCAGTCACTGGGCTGAGCGAAGAAGAACTGCAGCTAGGTAGGAGTGTTGGAGTCTTGTTACGATGTTGTTCTGATGATGTGTGGATGTCGTCGGGGGAGTTTGGCTGGCTTGTTGATTTGACTGCTTTGGCATAATTGAGACTGTTTAGGTTTTCGTCTTTTCAGACTTGGATTGCTTGTTTCCGTGTAACTCTGCGTTCGTTTTGTTTGATTGTTAGTTCTTTTTGGTCCATATGTAATGGGCAGTCGCGGTCGCCTGCCTCATGGTAGCATGAGCAGTGGTAGCATTAAGGGTGGCGGACTGTGCAGTCTTTTCTGTCGTGCTCGCCAGCGCATTTCTTGCAACGTTGGGGTATGTGTGGCTGGCAGTATGCGATGACGCGGCCGTGTTCTAGGCATTTTTTGCACATTGGGGGCCATGTTGCTATTGGGTAGGTTGTTCTTCCTTGTTCACCCGGGATTACTATGAATTCCTGTGCGTCGTGTCCCGGGAAGGTAATTTGGTATGCAGTAGAACTTTCGTTACGTGATTTTATCCATGCTGCTTGACGGACTTCGGTAACTCCGTAGTCTTCAGCTAGACCTTCAGCGAAAGCACTGAGGTCTGTTGTAGGCGTGTAATGGGAGGTGTATATAATCCGTTTGGTTTCGTTGAAGGACTGATGTATTTCAACTGTAACTTTGATTTGGTTTATGTGGGTAATCTGTTGTATAGCGTTACTTTGCTCACGTTCTGTGCCGTAGGCCAGATATTTCTTTCCATGTCGTTGTATTTCTTTCGGTTTTCCTCCCTAGTTGTTCGGTAAGTGACTTCATCATTATAAATGGGTTAGCTGAGAAGGCAACTTTATTTGCATCACTTTCGTTGAACGTTTTGAGGAAGTGTGTGTGAAATGGTGCCGATCTTCTCTTCCGAGTAGGAGGGTCATTTTGGGAAGAGCTCATCAAGACTACAGCCTCTCGTCGCCCGACTCCGTGATCTATCTGGTATTGGAGGATCGCTTTCTCCTTCTTTTCCTCTGGGCAGTCTCTGTGTCCGGTGGGGTGTCCGTCTAATTTACAATAAAAACAATGCTGTTCTTCGGACCGGCATGACTGGGGATCTTCCCGTTTGTCTTGGTCGTCTTGGGAGCAGTATGAACATCTTTGCTTACCATTACAGTTTCCTCTCGTGTGTCCGTATTTCTGTCATTTATAACATTGCATCGGACGTCTCTCAAATGGTGTAACCTTTGTATTGGTGGCGCAGAAGGGAACGCAAGAGATATTTTGGTGAAGTAAGGCAGTTTCATTTTAGTATTAGGGCTGTGGTAGTCTCTCTCCTTGGTGTGATCTTCGATGCGACCTTTGCTTCGACAACGCAGTCCTCGTAATGAACGAGTTAAGTAATTTACTCCTCGATTTCCTCCTTTGGGATATCTTCAACGTAGATCAAATCTGAACTTGTAGAGAAAGTCGTGCGTAGCACTATTTTGCATGGCTTTTCGCAGTCTGTTTTTGGAGAGAATCGTGTCATTTTAAAGTTTTGTGTCTACTCTGATGGTAAAGAATTCGTCGCCGCTGGTGGCGACGCTCAAGACTGGGCGCCCAGTGAAAGCGCCCAGCTCTTTTCGCAGAGTGTATGGGCAAATATCCTGTCTGTCATTGGCGTCGAACGTGATCTTCAGGTGTTCTGGAAAGGTAGGACTAATGTTGAACAAGTTGTGTTTATTGAATGACGTGTATTGCTTTCTCCTTGCAGCTCCTGGAGCTCGGTAGGGGTTTTTGTGGAGTGAAGAGTTGTCGTCAGACGTAGAGGTGGAGGTACTTATGTAAGTTGCGGGTTCTTAGTTGGTTTGTTTTTTACTAGTTCGTGGATATGGAGGGAAATGGTCTTGACATGACCCTCGAATTTCGTTGGACGGTCGCCAATTGTGCTAGGTTCGGCGCGGCGAAAACTTCTGCTTCCTGTTCAGATAGGCCGGTCGCTTGGCTCGGCAGATTCAGTATTTCCCGGACGTTCTTGATCAACTCGTCGATGCGGCTGTCCCTCCGGTCGTCGTCTTCCGTATGGGTGGCGCTGGTCATCTTGTCGAGGCTGATGTTCGTGGCTGCTGGAATCTTTGTCTTCGGTGCTCTGGAGGGGATGCTGGTCTCACCTAAATGGAGTTTCTTTCAACACTTCATCGGCCTCCTGGTTCGCGCCAAGAAGTTAACTTTAGAGACCTCTTGACCGGCTTTACCTAGCTTAAATTACATTAATTTAAAGTATCACAAACAATGCAAGCAAACGTGCAGTTTAATGTCCCAGCACAAACTATGGACCAGCCTGTACTATGAAGGGGGTTCTTAGTTACTATTTGGCACGGGAGCGTTAACACACAAATTCGCTTCGTATCCGTTACATCCACTTCCCAACGACTGGCCTTACTCTTTCTTCGTATCCTCCGAGCTTGCCAGTAAGGGCTCTGACTTCAGGCAACCGAGCCGGTGGTTTCCTCATTTATGCGAGGCGAGGCGTTCTCTGTGTCAATCGATCTTTGACCAACGTCCCCTCCTTCTAGAGTCGATTTCGCCTTCTCACTTTTTCGGGCAGCACTGTCACTACCATTTCTCCTTCTCATCGCTCCCACTATCATCTGAAAGGATTATCCTCTTCTCCGTCAAAATGTTGTCTCTCATTCAGAGAACGAACGGCTCGGACCGCCTAGCGATACGTGTACAGCCGAGGAGGCCTGTCGGGTATTAGGCCTGAGGGCGCGGTTTGTCCTTATTCCTGGATATCTGTCTATTCAATCTTATCAAAATGTGGACGCCTTAACTGGGCTCGCAGTTTTCTGCCCTCTAACCTGATTTTGCCTCTCTTTTCACTCCTCAACCGTCTTATAACTTGCACGACTGACAAACTGGTTGCTTGGTGATCGATACCGACTCTTCTCGACCAGATCCAGGCATGACGGAATTTTTCTTGCGCTATCGTCTGGCCTTCAAAATTGTGGTCTATATGCTACACTGAAGCCTTGCACTGAAAGAAAATATTTCGAATTGTAAG
Source organism: Gammarus roeselii (assembly GCA_016164225.1). Classification (NCBI taxonomy): domain Eukaryota; kingdom Metazoa; phylum Arthropoda; class Malacostraca; order Amphipoda; family Gammaridae; genus Gammarus; species Gammarus roeselii. The sequence continues at coordinate 499 of SDVV010021055.1, read as the reverse complement.
AGTTCGTTATCTTCATCGTCGTGCTCAGAGAGAAGCGCTGTAGCCGGCTGTACCGCATCCTCCCTCTTATTTGGGTACAAGTTTCATGGATATCTCGCAAATTGTATCACTGAAGTTAATTACATGAGGTACCTCTTTGGAAGTGTTACCCAAAAAAATCAATAAATAAAAATTTTGAGATGTCCGTGCTGGTCTTTAGGGTAAGCATGGTACGTTGTGAGTGGATCACAGCCGAGCTTGTGTGGCAACCCGTGGCGATTAGGTCCATAGGCCACCGCGCTTTCCACTTATCGAGGCGATGAAGATAATGCATTTAATGACAGCGTGAAGTGTGTGTGTGTATATATATATACCATAACACTGCAAGATTTTACAACGTCAACGTACAGAAGAAATTAACGGTCAATCACCCCGAGACGATTAGTCATTGAAAATGAACACGTTTGCAAAATTCCAACCCAAAGATCAAAATATAATGTGTAATACAACGAAACAGAAA
>SDVV010021054.1:0-13200 GCA_016164225.1 Gammarus roeselii | reverse complement strand
AGCAATCACACGACCAATTCGCTGGATGCAGCAACTGACACACAGGCAGCTGAAGCAATCACATGACCAATGCGCTGGATGCAGCAACTGACACACAGGCAGCTGAAGCAATCACACGACCAATGCGCTGGATGCAGCAACTGACACACAGGCAGCTGAAGCAATCACACGACCAATGCGTTGGATGCAGCAACTGACACACAGGCAGCTGAAGCAATCACACGACCAATGCGCTGGATGCAGCAACTGACACACAGGCAGCTGAAGCAATCACACGACCAATGCACTGGATGCAGCAACTGACACACAGGCAGCTGAAGCAATCACACGACCAAAGCGCGCTGGATGCAGCAACTGACACACAGGCAGCTGAAGCAATCACACGACCAAAGCGCGCTGGATGCAGCAACTGACACACAGGCAGCTGAAACAATCACACGACCAATGCGCTGGATGCAGCAACTGACACACAGGCAGCTGAAGCAAACACACGACCAATGCGCTGGATGCAGCAACTGACACACAGGCAGTTGAAGCAATCACACGACCAATGAGCTGGATGCAGCAACTGACACACAGGCAGCTGAAACAATCACACGATCAATGCGCTGGATGCAGCAACTGACACACAGGCAGCTGAAGCAATCACACGACCAAAGCGCGCTGGATGCAGCAACTGACACACAGGCAGCTGAAGCAATCACACGACCAATGCGCTGGATGCAGCAACTGACACACAGGCAGCTGAAGCAATCACAGGGCTAATGCGCTGGATGCAGCAAATAGGTAAATACAGTTTCAGCAGAGACATGACGAGGAAACTGGCTTCTGCAGCAGCACAAAGGCAGTTAAAATACAAATTTCCCTAAAGCTCGGTGTCCCAAGCGCACCTTCCCCAGTCAGTTCACTGCCTCACATCCCTCCCCCCCCCCCTGCAATGCTCTGCTAAGGTGTGCATTTGATTTTTACTCCACAGTCCATCAGGCGGTGGACAATCGATACGCCTGTGACCGGTTGACTGAACTGGGAGTGAGGGAGAGAAGTCAAGGGCGGTATTGACTTCTCACCCCTCACAACGGTATTGGGAGGGGTGGACGGTATTGGGAGGGGTGGACGGTATTGGGCGGGGTGGACGGTATTTAGAGGGGGGGTGGTTTTGGTTGAGGTGGACGGTATTGGGAGGGGTGGACGGTATTCGGAGTGGTGGGCGATATTGGAGTAATAAACGGTGTGGGGAGAAATGACCGGTATTGGAAGGGGTGAACGGTATTGGGAGAGGTGAGCAATATTGGAGTAATGAACGGTATTGGGAGAAATAGACGGTATTGGGAGAAGTGGACGGTATTGGGAAGGGTGAATGGCATCGGGAGTATTTGACGTTTATAGGAGGGGTGAGCGTTATTGGGGTAAAGAACGGTATTGGGAGTAATGGACGGTAATTGGAGGAGTGAACGGTATTGGGAGGGGTGAGCGGCAGGGGAAGGGGCAGACGATATGAGGTGGGGTGGACGGTATTGGGAATAATGACGGTGATGGGAGGGGTGGACGGTATAGTTATGGACTCATGTTTGATCATAAGTGAGGAATTGAATTATATATCGCCAAAGCAAATATAAACATGTACAGCTCAGATATACTGTCAATATTGTCGGCCGTGCACGCGTTCGATTTTGCGTTGCACGAGTGATATTGGGAACATCGACCGTTGGTTGAAAAGAAGGTCGGTATTGGGAAGGTAAGACGGAAGCATAAGAACGACAGAGTAGGGGCAAGCACAGTGGGAGAGAGTAGGGGCAAGCATAGTGGGAGAGAGTATGGGCAAGCACAGTGGGAGAGAGTGTGAGCAAGCACAGTGGGAGAGAGTAGGGGCAAGCACAGTGGGAGAGAGTAGGGGTAAGTACAGTGAGAGAAAGTAGGGGCAAGAAAAGTGAGAGAGAAAGTAGGGGCAAGCACAGTGGGAGATAGGAGGGGCAAGGACATTGGGAGAGAGTAGGAGCAAACACAGTGGGAGAGAGGAGGGGCAAGCTTAGTGGGAGAGAGTAGGGGCAAGCACAGTGGGAAAGAGTAGGGGCAAGCACAGTGAGAGAGAGTAGGGGCAAGCACAGTAGGAGAGAGTAGGGGCAAGCACAGTGGGAGAGAGTAGAGGCAAGCACAGTGGGACAGAGTGGGGCAAGCACAGTGGGAGAGAGGAGGGGAAAGCACAGTGGGAGAAAGTAGAGGCAAGCACAGTGGGAGAGAGGATGGGCAAGCACAGTGGGAGAGAGTAGGGGCAAGTACAGTGGGAGAGAGGAGGGACAAGCACAGTGGGAGAGAGTAGAGGTAAGCACAGTGAGAGAGAGTAGGGGCAAGCACAGTGAGAGAGAGTAGGGGCAAGCACAGTGAGAGAGAGTAGGGGCAAGAACAATGGGAGAGAGTAGGGGCAAGCACAGTGAGAGAGAGTAGGGGCAAGCACAGTGAGAGAGAGTATGGGCAAGCACAGTAAGAGAGAGTAGGGGCAAGAAAAATGGGAGAGAGTAGGGGCAAGCACAGTGAGAGAGAGTAGGGGCAAGCACAGTGGGAGAGAGGAGGGACAAGCACAGTGGGAGAGAGTAGGGGCAAACACAGTGAGAGAGAGTAGGGGCAAGCACAGTGAGAGAGAGTAGGGGCAAGCACAGTGAGAGAGAGTAGGGGCAAGCACAGTGAGAGAGAGTAGGGGCAAGAACAATGGGAGAGAGTAGCGGCAAGCACAGTGAGAGAGAGTAGGGGTAAGCACAGTGGGAGAGAGTAGGGGTAAGCACAGTCACCAGCCTTCAGAGGGACAAACAGTAGGGGGCTCACTGTCATCAATGCACGAGCTGAAACAGTCAGGTAAAATTGAGAGCGCCAATCGGTACTGTATCAAGAAAACTCAACTGCCGTGAGTCATCCAATGGGCTCAAAAAAAACTCATTTCAACATGACTAAACTTATTCGACTACTAAATTGGTTTCTATTTCTTTAAGCTTCCCACGAGTGAGTCAGTGTTTTCATCTTTCATTGTTGTTGTTTCCTCAGGTGGGTGGGCCGAAAATTTTGGTATTTGAACCCGCGCCCTTGCGCCGCTACGCGCTCTATTTCTTCCCCTGCAGTTGCGCCTCGCAGAGCCAGGTCACGAACCTCATGCAATTAGGTGTGCCTATACAAAAATTGTGTGCAGTATCCATCGTTGTTTATTAAATAACAGATAAGGGCAAAAAAACTTGCCACGAGAGCTGGTGCAAGCCGTGCACACTGCAGTCATGGCAAAGACTCCCACTGTAGTGGCAATCAGCTGCTCTAAACGACGAAAACCATTACCCAAGGTTACAGATTGAAATTCAATACGTTCTGACTCTAAGACTCTGACTACCCTGAGGCACTATTATAAAAAAAAATTCTTCATTTCTTAAAGATTGCAATGAGCAAAATGGAAGTGTATATGGTGTGTAAGGTCACTAAGGTGTTCCCTTTAGAATGGCGATATTACCATATTCTCAATTTCTAAAGTTTAATGGCTGAGTCTGAGACCTTTTTAGATAACCATAGAATGTCTGAACAAGAACATAAGGCACTTCTGAGTACCCTGTTCGTGGAAACACTGAGGTCATTGGATGTAGTTGGCCAGCGGCGCGGTCAGTGGCGCGGATACTTGGCATGCGACGAGCGCCGTTACGCCGGATTTTAGCGAATCCTTGCAGGCGCCGCTGCGTCGCCGGTTTAAGTGCGCCGCTGAGGCGACGACCCCACGTCGCAATTTGCATAGCTCCTGCCCACTTTTGGTTGTTCTTAATAGGCGGCATCGATGTCATCAATGGAAACCCGCTGGAGAAATCACGTAAGTCCACTCACATTTGCAGCTTTTTGTTTCATCAGAGCGTTGGCCATCAATCTTTGCCAACTACACCCTCTGGAATAGTATTGGGTTCAGTAAACAACACAGAAAATTCCCAAACCTGATCATGCATAATGTCCGCATGCCCAGTGATCTGTCTGTCCAAGGACCACTAACGACACGTCTCGTTAATGGACCCTGCGTCTGTCAGGGAGTTGCATGCATGAGGTAGCTGCGTGTGACGGGTCGAAGTTTGCAGCACACTCTTTCCTTCTCCTTCCTTATTTTAATCCGCGTTTCTTCACTAATCCTTTCCGTTAAACAAGATGATATCCTTGAGGTTCAGTTCCTGGGTACAGGAGCTAACCGTCGAAACGCCGTAATCTCACCTCCGCATTTCCAAATTATTATTAGAATGGTGCCAAACATCTGGTTCGTGGGATTCTTCACCTGGAAACGGCTTACAGGTGTATAAATTCAACACCAAATATATGGAATGGTATTATTGGAATGGTACCAAACATCTGGTTTGTAGGATTCTACACCTGGAAACGGCTTACATGTGTATAAATTCAACACCAAATATATGGAATGGTATTATTGGAATGGTGCCAAATATCTGGTTCGTAGGATTCTACACCTGGAAACGGCTTACAGGTGTATAAATTCAACACCAAATATATGGAATGGTATTATTGAAATGGTGCCAAATATCTGGTTCGTAGGATTCTACACCTGGAAACGGCTTACAGGTGTATAAATTCAACACCAAATATATGGAATGGTATTATTGGAATGGTGCCAAATATCTGGTTCGTAGGATTCTACACCTGGAAACGGCTTACAGGTGTATAAATTCAACACCAAATATATGGAATGGTATTATTGGAATGGTGCCAAATATCTGGTTCGTAGAATTCTACACCTGGAAACGGCTTACAGGTATATAAATTCAACACCAAATATATGGAATGGTATTATTGGAATGGTGCCAAACATCTGATTCGTAGAATTCTACACCTGGAAACGGCTTACAGGTGTCCTGGAATTCGATTACCATAGATATAAGGACGGGCAGAAGTATTGCTACCTTTAAACGTAAACTAAAATTATACCTGTTTGAACTTGTACATGCAGAAACTCTTGAATTGCAATTTACTTCTGATAAACAATTTACCTAGTTAACTATTTGTGTTTCATCATTTCAAATTATAGATGCTTCCATTCTATTTCTTTTCTCGCCTCATATGCTCAAATTTCCAATTATCTTTTTCATGTAGAAATCCATTTATTTATTGTACCCATCGGGTATGACTCATTGAAATATTTCTCTCCCGTGTGCATATATTAATATGTCATGCTAACTATGCAGTCAGTTTCAAATTGGCGCCATCGTACGCCAAACAATGTATGAGTAATGTAATAGACAACCTCATGTCGGACATTTTCTGCTCTCAAGCTTAGTAAATGACAGTTGAAACAGTAAATAGTCATGATAAAGTTAGCGTCAGTGATCCGACTTACTCTGCTTATTTTTCTTCAAATTATTGGTCCAATGTGATACTTGCATCTGTCTCGACATATTAAAAAGTGGAAAGTAGAGGATGTCCTCCAACAATGTCCATCGGTTGGTCCTTACTCCTCAACCCTAGTTTTAAGTTAATATTAAATTCACCTAAATAGCAGATGTTGTCTTCAGAACAGCTCACGCTGACAAAGACTCGGTACGTAAAATCTGTGTTTTCTGATATTGCTGTTATTTTGCAACATGTCATTATACCTAAATAAATTGTATATCCTTAAATGCTTATAAATTCAACACCAAATATATGAAATGGTATTATTGGAATGGTGCCAAACATCTGGTTCGTAGAATTCTATACCTGGAAGCGGCTTACAGGTGTATAAATAAATTCTACACCAAATAGATGAAATGGTATTTTAATGGGATAACCTTATTAGAGTTACTCGATACCGCAAGATGGGGCATGTCAGTAAATGCTTGCTTCACGCATTTGACGTGACGCTGGCATCACGCTCTGACGACACGCACCAATAACACGCATTTGACGTGACACCGGCATCACGCTCTGACGACACGCACCAATAACACTCATTTGACGTGACACTGGCATCACGCTCTGATGACACGCACCAATAACACGCATTTGACGTGACACTGGCATCACGCTCTGACGACACGCACCAATAACACGCATTTGACGTGACACTGGCATCACGCTCTGCCGATACGCGCCAATAACACGCATTTGATGTGACACTGGCATCACGCTCTGACGATACGCACCAATAACACGCATTTGACGTGACACTGGCATCACGCTCTGACGATACGCACCAATAACACGCATTTAACGTGATACTGGCATCACGCTCTGACGATACGAACTGATAACACGCATTTGGCGTGATACTGGCATCACGCTTTGACGATACGAACCGATAACACGCATTTGACGTGATACTGGCATCGTGCTCTGACGACACGCACCAATAACACACATTTGGCGTGATACTGGCATCACGCTCTGACGACACGCACCAATAACACGCATTTGACGTGACACTGGCATCACGCTCTGACGACACGCACCGATAACACGCATTTGACGTGAGACTGTCATCACGCTCTGACGACACGCACCAATAACACGCATTTGACGTGATACTGCATCACGCTCTGACGACACGCACCAATAACACGCATTTGACGTGATATTGGCATCACGCTCTGACGACACGCACCGATAACACGCATTTGACGTGATACTGGCATCACGCTCTGACGACACACACCGAGTACACGCATTTGACGTGATACTGGCATCACGCTCTGACGACACGCACCGATAACATGCATTTGACGTGATACTGGCATCAGGCTCTGACGACACGCACCGATAACACGCATTTGACGTGATAGTGGCAGCACGCTCTGACGACACGCACCAATAACACGCATTTGACTTGACACTAGCATCACGCTCTGACGGTACGCACCGATATCACTAATTTGACGTGATCCTGGCATCACACTCTGACGATACGAACCGATAACACGCATTTGACGTGATACTGGCATCACACTCTGACGATACGCACCAATAACATGCATTTGACGTGACACTGGAATCACGCTCTGATGGTACGCAAAGATAACACGCATTTGACGTGAGACTGTCATCACGCTCTGACGACACGCACCAATAACACGCATTTGACGTGATACTGGCATCACGCTCTGACGACACGCACCAATAACACGCATTTGACGTGATACTGGCATCACGCTCTGACGACACGCACCGATAACATGCATTTGACGTGATACTGGCATCACGCTCTGACGACACGCACCAATAACACGCATTTGACGTGATACTGGCATCACGCTCTGACGACACGCAACCATAACATGTAAACGTCCAGCAGACGTAATGCATTGACCTCCCGCATTCGTCCCGAATTGCAAAAAATCACCAAGGTCTCATGCTTCATTTGGCGGATAAGCCATATCCGGCGTGGATTGCACATAAATAAATATAAATAATTAATAAGGTAGGTACAAGTTAACCACACGTCAATCAGAAATAACCCGAAAAAGTTGTGATTTACAGCAACATATCGAGGATCATTCTTTCAGATACGTTGTCAGCACACAGCGTCGCTGTCACTTACCTGTTTTCACACACTCTTGCGTCAAACATATTCTTCGTCTATCTGCAAAAGAAGAAAGATTTCCAATTTAGTCGAGACCAAAATTCAATTACTGAATAACTATGCTAGTTGGAATTACTACGAAACAAATAATGGAATACTCACCGACAATGTTTTATATTTATCTATGCAAGATTAAATTTGCGGCTCATCTATTAACTTCCTTCCCTCTAGTCAAAAACAAAATGCAAGGAAAACTCCACAGGATTAGCGGGCGAAACGTCCTGCTAGACAACACTCCTACAGCCACGTGGTGGACTCTTTGCTTACCCTCGAGGGATCCGAATTCTAATCCTGATATTGCAGGTCGTCTCTACCTCCGCATCAAATCGAGGGGTTTAAAAGGTTCTCTTCCTCCGCATCACCTCGAAGGGTTCAAGCTTTCGATTGGGCAAACAAATACACGTGTTTTTTGGTGGTGTTCCAGTATGACCTGTTGCTGTATGCTGCGTGGTTTTGGCATGGAAAGAGGTAATTCAATATACATTGGATGACCTCTTCCCGTAATTCAATGGATTTTGATAACTGAACCATGACAGAAATTTAAAAGACAACAAACGATCGGACGACGTCTATCATCTATGGTCTTTAGTTAGCTCTGGAATATTTTATAAGCCATTATCTAAACGTATTTAAGTTTAAATTTTTGTAAACGTCATGTAGATTTAGTTTGATTTAGCGTGACGGTCATTGGGCAGCAAAGTCTTCGTTGCTTGCGATGTACTCTTTTTTCCTGTGAAAAGGTGGTATATGACTATGTTATGTTGTTCCATAACCAATATGTTTTCGTATGTTGGTCAACAACACTGTAAGCGACAAAGCTTGGTTATACCGTTTAAAATCAGTCTAAATTTATCTGTCAGAAATTGAAGTGTCCAAAGTTTCACAATTACCCAGATGTACTGATGACCAGTCTTCTCCTTATGTGTACACGCATAGAAGCAATGATACAGATCACTCAATATAAGCATCGTGTTTAGGTTGTATTCAAGATAACCTGGACACGAGAGTCAATAAACGTCTTAAATTATTACGCTCCATCAAACAACAACGACAGGTGACCGAGGATGACCAGCTGAGATGGTGGCAATATTAGTAGCGATAAGAGAGGGAGGGTGGAGCACCTGAGCCTTGTCTCTTGTACTGTAAAGATGGTGGCAATATTAGTAGCGATAGGAGAAGGAGGATGGAGCACCTGAGCCCATGTCTCTTGTACTGTAAAGATGGTGGCAATATTAGTAGCGATAGGAGAGGAAGGATGGAGCACCTGAGCCTATGTCTCTTGTACTGTAAAGATGGTGGCAATATTAGTAGCGATAAGAGAGGGAGGGTGGAGCACCTGAGCCTATGTCTCTTGTACTGTAAAGATGGTGGCAATATTAGTAGCGATAGGAGAGGGAGGATGGAGCACCTGAGCCTATGTCTCTTGTACTGTAAAGATTGTGGCAATATTAGTAGCGATAGGAGAGGGAGGATGGAGCACCTAAGCCCATGTCTCTTGTACTGTAAAGATGGTGGCAATATTAGTAGCAATAGGAGAGGGAGGATGGAGCACCTGAGCCCATGTCTCTTGTACTGTAAAGATGGTGGCAATATTAGTAGTAATAGGAGAGGGAGGATGGAGCACCTGAGCCTATGTCTCTTTACGCAATCAGACGTACGGAGCAAGGGAAGGAGGGGATAAAGGAGGTGGGAAAAAGGAAGGAAGGAGGAGAGGAAGGAAGAAGGGAAGGAGTATGTATGGGAGGAGAAGGAGATAACGAGAAAGGCCAACAAAGTTGGAGGGAAAGGAGAGGAAAGGAGGGGGGAAGAAGGAAGGGAAAAAGAGCGAAGAACGAGATGATGGAGGTGAGACAGGTGAAGGGAAGGAGATGGGAAGGAGGATAGGTAGGAAGAGGTAACATAGTAGGAAAAGGAAGAAAAGAAAGCGGGTAAATAGGAGGAAATAAGGACTGAATGTGAAGAAAAGAACAAGAGGGAGGGAGAAGGAGAGGATGGAGGAGAGGAAAAAAGGAGGAAGAGGGGGAGGAGGAGGGGAAGGAAGAGGGAAAGGAAGAGGGGCTTGAGAGGAGAAAATGAGGAGGTGAAGAAGGAAGGAAAGAGGATGTGCAGGAAGAGGGAAAAAATATGGGAAGACAGTGGGTAAAATAACAAGGATAAGAATGAGAAGGGAAAGAAGGTCTAATGAAGAAGGAGGAGAGAAAGAGGCGGGGAAGGAGGATGGGAAAAAGTAAAGGAAGGAGACAATTATAAGATCAGAAAGTGGAAGGCAGTAAGAAGAAAGGAGGAGGTGCGTCGGGAAGGGCGAAGGTGCGAGACATCAGTCGCAAGTTAAAGCAGATCCTTCCATAGAACACTTTGCTGCATGGCTTCAGTTGAAGGGAGAAGGAGAGGAAGGGTGGAAAGGAGAGGGAAAGAGTCAGAGAGGACAGGGGTGGGAGTGGTGGAATGGGCTTCCAGCTGCATTATGAAGCGATAGTTTTTAAAGACTTGTAATGGAGTTTCAGGTCTGTTTTTGTGGCCAGGAAATAGAAATCGGGCCGCTGAATGTAAAATATTTTCGCTTTTGTGTATATTTGTCGACAACAACTAGAAGCCTGTTTGCGTATGATGACATTCAGATGACGATGCCAACCTTTTTCTAGTAATAATAAAGTTGATTAGTGTAATCAATATACAAATTGAATTAGCTGATCAAGGTGCCGTATGCACAGTGTCGAAAGCACGGTATTGTACGCGTGGTGTCGTGCGCACGGTATTGTACGCGTGGTGTAAAGCGCGCGGTGTTGTGCGAGCGGGGCTGTGCACATGGTGTCGGGTGCTCTGTGTCGTCCGTACGCTGTCGTGCGCACGGTATCGGCCGTGCGCTGTCGTGCGCATGGCGCGTACGCTTTCGGCGCACAGTGTCATCCGCGTGGTGTCGTGCGCATGACGTCGTGCGGACGGCACCGGGCGCACGGTGTCGGGTGCACGATGTCGTGCACATGTAATTAATCCTAACAACAGTAGCTATAACCTAATACAGGACATTCAGCATTAGAAAAGAACACACATTGTCAACCTCGAGAAGATGAGGCACATCAACGAAGAAAAGGAATGACAAACAAGGGACAAGAGAGAAATAACTGAATAAATATGCGCCCTAATTAGTGAATTAGTTTCTACCTCATATCAGTAACACGATTTCAAGTGCTCCTAACAGTGCAACAAATTCTCCGTTCCTATATTCTCGTATGCAGAGGTGGTGCAGCAGAGCCTTTACCGCACACAATAATCTGATTTCGTTCTGTTTCTGATTCTCAATTCTGTTCATAAATCAAATCAATCGATAACATGCAGTTAGCCACACTCCAAACAAAACGTGAGTAACGTTGAGGAATCACAGCAGAAATAACACAAGCATTTGAGTATCCTATAGTCGAGTGTGATGTCCTGCTTCCTAAAGACAAATGCAAAATATGCATCTGCTAGAACACATGCTTCTGTGGCAGCACATGCATCTGCTGCAGCACATACATCAGCTCTATCATATGTTTTGTTGCTATAAAAAACAGTTCTACCACAGAATATACACTTCTTCACAAGCCTGAGAGAGATGCGTTGAACAGTCTCCTCAGGTCCATTACCAAATATGTTTTCCTCGAAAACACCTCAGAGTCTGTATTCAACGGCCTTTCACCTCCTCCTCCTACCACCCTCTCCTCTCCCAACTCCCCTCCTCCTCCACCCTCTCCTCCCTTAACACTCCTCAACTTCCCTCTACCTCCTTCCCCAACTTCCCACTACCACCATCATACACCCCTCGTTTATTACCTTTCTTCTCTCCCGCCTCTCCGCCGCAAATCCACTCTACCCCCGTTATACCCCTCTTCGCTTAATACTCTACTTCTTGGCATACCCTCAATCCTCCTTATAGAGTTCTTCCCCATAGCTGTAATTCAACAAGGTTGATATCGTCACATACTGCGTGGCTGAATTTATTGACTTTCTGGCATAATTTATTCAGTCATGTTGCAATCACGAATGCAAGCGTGTCTGTAAGCGTGGTAACATCGTCCAATAACACGCGATGCTCTTCTGTTGTTGTTCGTGTTATTGCCGTTGAGTCCACACGTTGTATAAAAAATGCACATCAACAACTCTATGGCAATAAAAAGTCATAGTTCATATTTACGTTTGCAGTATAATTAATAATTTATAATATATCTTGAGACTCGTCAATACGTGAGTTTTACGTAGGCCTCTAGAGGAGACGAAGTATTGAAACGAATATAGTAAGAACAATCAAACGTGTACCGAACTGGAATGAGCTGCAGTGCACGAATATCAGCAACGCCATGGATTTGATCAGCAGCCCAAGGCACGCAGGTAACCTTGCCTGCTGCAGCCAAGCTTCTGCCGCAGCACACGATTCTGCTGCTGCTCATACTTTTGCTGTAGCACACGCTTCCGCTGCAGCACACATTTCAGCTGCAGCACACACTTCTGCGGCAGCACACACTTCTGCTGCAACACACGCTTCTGTTGCAGCACAGAATTTTGCTGCAGCACACACTTCCGCTGCAGCACACATTTCAGCTGCAGCACACACTTCTGCGGCAGCACACACTTCTGCTGCAGCACACGCTCCTGTTGCAGCACACAATTTTGCTGCAGCACACACTTCTGCGGCAGCACACACTTTTGCTGCAGAAAACGCTTCTGTTGCAGCACACACTTTTGCTGCAGCACACACTTCTGCAGCAGCAGACACGTCTGCTCTAACAAACACGCTTCCGCTGCAGCACACACTTTTGCTGCAGCACACACTTCTGCAGCAGCACACACGTCTGCTGTAGCAAACACGCTTCCGCTGCAGCACACACTTCTTTTGCAGCACACACTTCTGCAGCAGCACACATTTCTGCCGTAGCACATGCTTCTGTTGCAGCACACACTTCTGCCATAGCACATGCTTTTGTTGCAGCACACACTCCTGCTGTTGCAGCTGCTTCTGTTGCAGTACTCTCTTCTGTTGCAGCACACACTTCTGCAGCAGCACAAACTTCTGCTGCAGCACACACTTCCGCAGCAGAACACGTTTCCACTGCAGCACACGCTTTTGCTGCAGCATACGCTTCTGTTGAAGCCCACATTTCTGCTGCAGCACACGCTTCAGCTGCAGTGCACACTTCTGCTGCATCACACGATTCCGTTGCAGCACATGCTTCTGTTGCAGCGCACGCTTCTGCTGTAGCCAGGCTTCTGCTGTGGCACACGCTTCTGCTGCAGCTCATACTTCTGCTGTAGCACGTATTTTTCTGCAGTACACACCACACATTTTTTTTCTAGGACAAAGGAGAACATTCTCTGCTTCAAATTGCGGTAGCGCAGGGCAAACAGAACGTTACAATTTTAATGAAGCGAGCGAGCATTGTTAATGTAACAGACACTCTGTAATTAAAGAATATAAAGAGTTCTTCCCAAGGGACACTTATGCTTACAAAGAGAACATTAAATGTTAGTGGATTATGTGTCAGCAATGGTGGGCACAATTAACGATGTATCACATATACAAGCGTCTTTCATTATTTTGTCTCTCAGACCCGACGGGCTGACGTATGCATAGATGCAGCAATAAAGGTCTGATGTCA
>SDVV010021053.1:0-13200 GCA_016164225.1 Gammarus roeselii | reverse complement strand
TATGAGCCAAAACCTGAACGCTAACAGCACCAGTTTGTTGTAGTCTGTATCCTGACCATACCTTCTTCCACGTCAGTATATGAGCCAAAACCTGAACGTTAACAGCACCAGTCTGTTGTAGTCTGTATCCTGACCATACCTTCTTCCACGTCAGTATATGAGCCAAAACCTGAACGTTAACAGCACCAGTCTGTTGTAGTCTGTACACTGACCATACCTTCTTCCTCGTCAATATTGGAGCCATGACCTGAGAGTTAACAGTAGCAGTCAATTGTCGTGAGTATACTGTCCATACCTTCTTCCTCGTCAATATTGGAGCTATGACCTGAGAGTTAACAGTAGCAGTCAATAGTCGTGAGTATACTGTCCAAACCTTCTTCCTCGTCAATATTGGAGCCATGACCTGAGAGATAACAGTAGCAGTCAATTGTCGTGAGTATACTGTCCATACCTTCTTCCTCGTCAATATTGGAGCCATGACCTGAGAGTTAACAGTAGCAGTCAATTGTCGTGAGTATACTGTCCATACCTTCTTCCTCGTCAATATTGGAGCTATGACCTGAGAGTTAACAGTAGCAGTCAATAGTCGTGAGTATACTGTCCAAACCTTCTTCCTCGTCAATATTGGAGCCATGACCTGAGAGATAACAGTAGCAGTCAATTGTCGTGAGTATACTGTCCATACCTTCTTCCTCGTCAATATTGGAGCTATGATCTGAGAGTTAACAGTAGCAGTCAATTGTCGTAAGTATACTGTCCAAACCTTCTTCCTCGTCAATATTTGAGCCATGACCTGAGAGTTAACAGAAGCAGTCAATTGTCGTGAGTATACTGTCCATACCTTCTTCCTCGTCAATATTGGAGCCATGACCTGAGAGTTAACAGTAGCAGTCAATTGTCATGAGTATACTGTCCATACCTTCTTCCTCGTCAATATTGGAGCCATGACCTGAGAGTTCACAGTAGCAGTCAATTGTCGTGAGTATACTGTCCATACCTTTTTCCTCGTCAATATTGGAGCCATGACCTGAGAGTTAACAGTAGCAGTCAATTGTCGTGCGTATACTGTCCAAACCTTCTTCCTTACCAGAATAAGGGCCAATACTGGAAGCCCGCCAGCCAATGTTTATTAGACTGCCACTTCATCGAATCGCTCCAGCCAACCAGGCCACTCTCTGGGACGCTCATTTCAGGCATCGCTTGTTGCGCTTCTGTAGCCTAAACAGGACGGTCAGTGACTTCTATTTCAGGCATCGCATCTTGCGCTTCTTGTAGTCTAAACAGGACGGTCAGTGACTTCTATTTCAGGCATCGCATCTTGCGCTTCTTGTAGCCTAAACAGGTCGGTCAACGGTCAACTAAATTTGATGGCCTCATGCTGGGGCAAAAGGCCAAGAAGTGGCCGGCAGAGCTCCGGTCGTTTTAGACGGGTGTTGGGAGAGTCTGGTCGGTGAAAGAAGAGGGAGAAGAACGGTTATGAGGGTGGGTGTGGAAGAGTCTTACCGGTGAAGAGGGAGAAAGAGGATCAGTCATACGGGTCAGGGCTGAGAGAGTCTGGTCGGTGAATAGGGTGAGAGAGGACCGGTCATGAATCTGGGTGCTGGGAAACTTGGGTGGTATTCGGTTTTAAGTGTTGTTTACAGGGGAACCTGAACGATGAAAATGGTGGGAGAAGATCGGTCATAGTGGCCGGCGATGGGAGAATGGTGGGAGTAGATCGGTCATGGTGGCCGGTGATGGGAGAATGGTGGGAGTAGATCGGTCAAGGTGGTTAGTGATTGAAAAATAGTGGGAGTAGATCGGTCATGGTGGTTGGTGATGGGAGAATGGTGGGAGTAGATCGGTCATGGTGGACGGTGATGGGAGAATGGTGGGAGTAGATCGGTCATGGTGGACGGTGATGGGAGAATGGTGGGAGTTGATCGGTCACGGTGTTCGGTGATGGGAGAATGGTGGGAGTAGATCGGTCATGGTAGTTGGTGATGGGAGAATGGTGGGAGTAGATCTGTCATGGTGGTCAGTGATGGGAGAATGGTGGGAGTAGATCTGTCATGGTGGTCGGTGATGGGAGAATGGTGGGAGTAGATCGGTCATGGTGGTCGGTGATGGGAGAATGGTGGGAGTAGATCGGTCATGGTGGCCGGTGATGGGAGAATGGTGGGAGTAGATTGGTCATGATGGTCGGTGATGGGAGAATGGTGAGAGTAGATCGGCCATGATGTTCGGTGATGGGGGACCGGTCTCTGTGATGTGAGAGCTCCGGTTAACGATGTACAACTAAGAGTATTAGAAATGAGAATTGGATTTTAGAGGGTCATTCGTCCGAGGAGGTACCGAAAGAGTCAGGTCGTGATAAGGAAGCGAATAGGCAGTAACGAATGCTTGCGTATTCACTGGCAAGCACGTGTATTGTTAGGTTTTAAACAGTCGCCGTATGACTATTAAATCCAGCTTCCTCAATTTAGAGTTTCCCTGCCGTATAATATTATTGTTTCGTGTAACGGAAAAATAACCGATTGGTATTTATAAATACTCATGCTTTGCATTTCGCTACGTTCATAGACTGTGCTTGGAATACTACTATTGAACCTTTTTATTTGATGTTAATTAACGTAGTTTGAAGGTGTATGTTTCTCAGAAAGTATTTTTTTAACAATAGAACATTGACTACAGTGCTGCCTGGACCGCTGCTCATGATCAAAAATTCTAAAATAGGGAACGTTGATGAAAATCTTATGAGAGCCTAGTCATTCGAATATGAGCTGGGCATGGGAAATTTTTAGCACTTAAGGCACTGCCACTACACCAGAGCCGCATCCATACAATTATAGCCTGATGAGAACGGAGTTTCAAGTTATTCAAATAAATGAATGATAAAGTATATCCTGACCTCTCTTTTACCGAGGTCATTCGACGACAAAAGCCATTTTGCCGATTACTTTAGGGCCCTCAATACTTCCAAAAATATGATGTCACCATAAATAAAAAGTAACTTTAAGACCTTTTCATCAAGCCAACTTTCTTTGAAAATGCACAGTTTCAGTGACATGTCTGATATAGCACCGAAATTCCTCCATTGCGTTTAGCAAAGAGATTGCGCCTTGATGTGAACGATCTGAACGCAAGCGTCCCGTTGAATGTAAGTGTCCTGTTGCATCATCTTATATCATCATGAACTGCAGCATCTCATGTCATAATGAACAGTATCATCTTATATCATCATGAACTGCAGCATCTCATGTCATCATGGATTGCATCATATTATATCATCATGAACCTCAGCATCTCATGTCATTATGAACTGTGTCATCTTATATCATCATGAACTGCAGCATCTCATGTCATTATGAACTGTATCATCTTATATCATCATGAACTGCAGCATCTCATGTCATCATGATTTGTATCATCTTATATCATCATGAACCGCAGCATCTCATGTCATTATGAACTGTATCATCTTATATCATCATGAACTGCAGCATCTCATGTCATTATGAACTGTATCATCTTATATCATCATGAACTGCAGCATCTCATGTCATTATGAACTGTATCATCTTATATCATCATGAACTGCAGCATCTCATGTCATCATGAATCACCAACGTGGTTAATCAGTGCAGAAACAAATTAGTTCTTGTTGCTTACTCGCGGTGGATGGTCTCAACTTCGGTGTGCCCGACAGCCTCAGGTGGCATCAACATCCGCCTAAGGTGGCATTTAACAACCGCCTCAGGTGGCATCAACAACCGCCTCAGGTGGCATCAACAGAGCCACCTAAGCGCTTGCTGAGACCTGCAAATTAAAGAATCACCGAGAACGGTGACAGGTCCCACAACGAAATTCTCCTACAAAAAAATCCCAGCATAAAATGGACTGTTGCACAGGACGCCCGCATGCCGATCAAAACGATGTGATGCGTTGTTGTGATCGAAGCCCATCCACTCTTCCAGTGAAGGAGTGTAAAAAATCTGATGTCATTTCCGCTGCAGCCCAAACACAATTCATTTGCAAAGAAAGTTGTCGTGATCAGAAAGATTTTAGAATTAAATTTCCTTTCTGGAGGCTTAATTCTTTTTGGAAATTCAGATGAAGTCCCTTATGTAAATAAATGCAATGCCAGCTCTACATTAAAATAGTTCCGAATAAATGCATCAATGTCGATCAATACAAAATAAATAAGTGAGAGAAGTATAAATGAATTTTGTTATTGCATAGTTCCCAATTGAATGAAGGAAGTATAATATTCATAAAAAAAATAACCCATTATTATTTCCTTTCAGTCGGCTAAACTCAGCGGTAATATTATTTATTTCCTTTCAGTCAGCTGAACTCAGTGGTAATATTATTTTCTTTCAGTCGGCTAAGCTCAGCGGTAATATTATTTATTTCCTTTCTGTCAGCTAAACTCAGTGGTAATATTATTTCCTTTCAGTCGGCTGAACTCAGCGGTAAGGTTATTTCCTTTCAGTCGGCTAAACTCAGAGGAAATATTATTTACTTTCAGTCGGCTAAACTCAGCGGCATTATTATTTCCTTTCAGTCGGCTAAACTCTGTGGTAATATTAATTCCTTTTAGTCGGCTAAACTCAGCGGTAAGGTTATTTCCTTTCAGTCGGCTAAACCCAGAGAAAATATTATCTCCTTTCAGTCGGCTAAACTCAGCGGAAAGGTTATTTCATTTCAGTCGGCTAAACCCAGCAGTAATATTATTTATTTCCTTTCAGTCAGCTAAACTCAGTGGTAATATTATTTCCTTTCAGTCGGCTAAACTCAGCGGTAATATTATTTCCTTTCAGTCGGCTAAACTCAGCGGTAATATTATTTCCATTCAGTCGGCTAAACTCAGCGGTAAGGTTTTTTCCTTTTAGTCGGCTAAACTCAGTGGTAAGGTTATCTCCTTTCAGTCGGCTAAACTCAGCGGTAAGGTTCTTTCCTTTCAGTCGGCTAAACTCAGCGGTAAGGTTATTTCCTTTCAGTCGGCTAAACTCAGCGGTAAGGTTATTTCCTTTCAGTCGGCTAAACTCAGTGGTAATAGATCCGATCAGATGGAGCCACTTCAACATGTTCCAGCGTCGGGCCTCTGACACTTTATTTTGCCCTCAACTTGGAGGCCCAGACCCGCCTTCTGGTGGAATCCATTGCAACAGCTGTGGTGGGAACAAACTGCTGACGAAGAGAGGACTTGAGGAGAGCTTCCACATCCACGCACGCTAAAGCCTTGACTTTTGAGACAGGCAACCGTGTAAATCGTTTTTAGAAAGCAATCTTCCTGTTGTGAACAGAATCTTTCAGGAGGAATTGTTCACGTAATCATGTTTATTTTTTTACCAAAGTCTCCTTCCCTCTCATTCCCACGCTATTTCTTGAGACCCTCAACCGTTCCTCGCGTGGTTCAGGACCGAGTCAACGACCCGCACCAAAAAGACGCGTTTAAGGGGCTCGTTCAGGACCAAGCCAACGACCCACACCAACAGGACCCGTTTGAGGAGCTCGTTCAGGACCGAGCCGACGAGTCGCACCAATAGGACGCGTTTGAGGGGCTCGTTCAGGACCGAGCCAACGAGTCGCACCAATAGGACGCGTTTGAGGGGCTCGTTCAGGACCGAGCTAACGATCCGCACCAAAAGAACGCGTTTGAGAGGCTTTTTCAGGACCGAGTCAACTACCCGCATCAATAGGACGCGTTTGAGGGGCTCATCAGAGCAAAAGACGCCTTGGCATCTTGCAACATATCGGGCGAAGGGTGGAGTAGAGGCCTTGATTTCGACCGATTTGGTCAATGTGGACGATGGGAGTGGTGGACGATGGATGTGGGTGAAGGGACGACAAACGAGCACAAGAGGAAAGCGATAGGGTGATAGAAGATGTTGGTGATAAAAGAGGGGATTTCCGCGAAGACATGGAAGAGATCATATGAAAAGGTGGAAGACTCAATTCACAGCAAGAGAGAATTGGGATGAAGCAATTAAATATATCGATGGAATTTGTTGCAGACAACAGGTGGGGCTTAACGAGATTTGTTGCAGACAGCAGGTGGGGCTTGACGAGATTTTTTGCAGACAACAGGTGGGGCTTAACGAGATTTGTTGCAGACAGCAGGTGGAGCTTAACGAGATTTGTTGCAGACAGCAGGTGGGGCTTAACGAGATTTGTTGCAGACAACAAAAGGGACTTAACGAGATTTGTTGCAGACAACAGGTGGGGCTTAACGAGATTTGTTGCAGACAGCAGGTGGGGCTTGACGAGATTTGTTGCAGACAGCAGGTGGGGCTTAACGAGATTTGTTGCAGACAACAGGTGGGGCTTTACTAGATTTGTTGCAGACAGCAGGTGGGCTAAACGAGATGCTAGTGCGTCAGAATGTGTAGTAAGAAAGAAATAGACTGATAGGATGTGATGTAAAAGGGATTTATCGGAATAGAGGAGGACATAAATGAGATGATTGATTATATGACTGGAGTTGTCAAGGGAAGAAGTTTGCTCAAAGAAGGTTTTGGAAGAAGGCGTTGGTGGAAAGCTAGTAATAGGTTAAAGGAAGGTTTTTGAGAGACTTCATTTTTCATATAAACAAAATTGGTTAGCTTTAAATTCAGAGGTCTATTATTTGAGAGATTGACTAATTGAATGAGGCTTGTGGAAAAGATGGGAAGCTGATAAATCACAGAAAAAAATTGGCTGATCCTAAAGAAAGGAAGAAAAAAATGAGCGTGGAGAATTTGAGTTTGAGCCAAATCAAAGTTTAAATTCTATACAAAAATTGTCTTATGTGTAAAACAGCAGTACACAGGCAAACCCAAGAACTTTATATTAGGAGTATAACCAGAGAGATTTCATCATTTGAATTTACTATGGAGAATATGATTTGACACCAGCACGTATGAAATAGGTTGCGCACAATGCTTCTGTGACAGACTGTATCGGCAAGGCCAAATAACATATGACACTGTGAGCCACTAAGATCGTATTACTTGCAAAAACATATTCTTTAAATTAGTGATGACAAGTATTTGTTCGTCAGGAAATCATTGGGAATCATTGATTACTTAGTACGACATGTATTACTCAGTGCGACATGTATTACTCAGTATGACATGTATTACTCAGTACGACATGAATTACTCTGTTCGACATGTATTACTCAGCACGACATGAATTACTCAGTGCGACATTTATTACACATTATGACATTATTTACTCAGTACGACATGAATTACTCTGTACGACATGCATTACTCAGTACGACATGAATTACTCAGTACGACATGCATTACTCAGTGCGAAATTTATTACTCATTACGACATGTGTTACTCAGTACAATATGCATTACTCAGTATGATATGAATCACTCAGTACGACATGCATTACTCAGTACGACATGAATTACTCAGTACGACATGCATTACTCAGTACGACATGTGCTACTCAGTACGTCACGTATTACTCAGTACGACATGTATTACACAGTAAGACATGTATTCCTCAGTACGACATGAATTACTCAGTGCGACATGTATTACTCAGTACGACATGAATTACTCAGTACGACATGTAATACTCAGTACGACATGTATTACTCAGTAAGACATGAATTACTCAGAAAACAGATAGCGGCACAAGGTCACAGTTTCTTTGTCAATTCCCGCCTTGTAATCTTCCCATCAATATCATTATTTGGCGAACGTATTGGGAGCACGTGGCTAAATATTACATGACATGTATTAGCTTTTGATAGGTCAAGACAGCTGTGTTACAATATTGGTGCACACACAAGTGTGTCTGAGTTCGGTATCTTTAATCATTGAATACTCGAGGGACCCGACTTGGTCAGCTCGTCTCACGAAGTCCAACAATAGATATCGAAAGACGTGAGATCTTTGTGAAATGTTGATGATCCAGGGGCGAAGCCCGAGGACCAAAGGGGCTAAGTCCCCATGAGTTTGAAAGATGTGGGAAACAAAATAGATGAAAGTCTAGGCAGGTGAATTTTATATCAGTCTATTCAATGAAAAATGGAAAATACGCCCCACCCCTCTCCCCTTCTTCAAAAGGAAATTTTGGCAACACGCTAGTACAGGTCTTCTATACATTCCCTGTAATGATCACCTGTATGACGATGTTAGTTTTTTAGAACTATTAGGCTTACATATTTGGGAATTCATGAAGAGATTTCTACGCATATCATATATCCAATTGTATTTACGTTCTAAAATGTTGGTCTTTTGTTACACTCTGTAGCGCACAATGGGATTGGCGTTGTATTCCATATCAAAAAAAAAGAATCACTATATCAGGTATATATCGAAGATTCATGTCACTGGCATCCTGTCCCACCCGAACCAAAGTAGCTACTGTACATGTTCAGCAAGATGATGTATCTGCACCAGCCAGCACCTTGCAGCTTCTTCGAAGCTGCGCACATCCCAGTCCTCTAATCATTGGAAGACGATGATCCACCCAAAATGCTATGATTGTTACTGAATCACCAACACAGCATTAGCCTTTGGCAGAACAATTGCAGGCACTAATCGCAAACGTGATAAAAATCGAAGCTGCTGCTCCGCAAGATGAATCCGTGTGAAGGAAATTAAAAGCATTGGCGGCGAAACAACACCTAAAATTAATTAAAATGCAAGTGAAGAAGCGATCGTTAGCGTGGCTGTCGGGTCACTCAATTGTTACCATGAAAACGCTTGAAATCTGTGATGAAATAAAAAATTGTGCATCCTTACAAAGAACGAAAAGGTCAACCAAGTAGCAGTCACAGAATTGTGGATGAATTGGACCACTAGAAACCATTGTGGAGAATTCAGTCACCGGCTACGCACTATTTCAACATGATAGACAAGACCAAGAGGGTAGAGAATTATGGCTCCTCGTAAAAAATTCTTCTGATATTATTGAGGGATAACACCGAAGAGCCACTAAACTTGTCCGATCTTCTAAGTGCTCAAAAGAGAACCCAAAGGATTTCACTCGCTACATCAACGAGCGTAGAATTGCTAGGGACTCAGTTGGTTCTCTAATGGATGAAGATGGTGTCCCCAGAACGTCACCTGAGGGCATGGCCAGTGTCATGAATAGCTTCTTCTGTTCAGTGTTCACAGCTGGGGAACACTGAACAGAAGTCAGCCTCAACGACATTGCGTTCACAAGAGAGGAAGTTTTCAAACATCTTGAGGGACTTGACATTTACAAATCGATTGGTCCCGATGGACACCACGCAAGAGTTCTTAAGGAAACTCGAGAACAATTGGCGGATTCCCTGACCCACATCTCCAACTCATCGATGACGAGTGACGAGGTACCCGAAGACTGGAGAGTTGCAAACGTTACGACAATCTTCAAAAAAGGTGACCGACAATCACCCAGCAACTATCGACTGATTAGCTTGACGTCGATCGTGTGCAAACCCATCGATCGATTGATACGAAATCCTCTCGTCGATCATCTGGAAGACAACGGACTCATTCATGACACTCAACATGGCTTCCGCTGTAAGAGGAGTTGTCTGACGAATCTGCTGGACTCTTTCAATGAGGTGATCAACGTGTACGACCGCCGCAAGGCGGTCGTACACGTTGATCTACCTAGACTTCTAAAAAGCCTTCGACAAGGTGTCGCACAGGAGACTGTTACACAAAGTCTCTGAGCTCGGCATTGGTTCAATGTACTTCGTTGGCTGCGCGCCTGGCTAACAGGACGCAATCAAAGAGTCAGCATCAGCCAGGCCTTGTCCGAGTGGGCCCCTGTTACCTCTGGGGTGCAGCAGGGCAGTGTCCTGGCTTCTATACTCTTCCTCATTTATGTAAACGACATGGATGCGGGCTTCTGTCCAAGATATCGGGATTTGCCGACGACACAAAGCTCTGCCATGCAGCATGGTGGGAGGGAGACAGTCGATACTGAATTATATCCAACAAAGCGAATTTTTTTGCTCTGTATGAAAGATGGAGAATCCGTATATTCCAAATCCTCAGGGCATCTCACCATAAAAACGAATTGGATACATTAGCATCGTAAATCTTCCCACTGCCGGCGTAATTATATCTATCATTAAAATGTAAGTAACAAAACATTTAGAGACTGAACAAGTTTATCCCAAAATACCATAAGAGACAACAAGTAAACATTTGCCCCTCACAGTGGGAAGAGACATACGATAGTCCAATTTAAAAGGGGGCCAAAAATAGTCCCGGCAATTCCCACCCAATCAGTCTCACTGCAGTCTCAGAACAACTTTAGACACAATCATTTCTGTCATACGAACCTACTGCCAACTTTCAGGAATATAATCGACATTTACCACTCAAAATCTCCAATCAGTATCTTATATATTGATTACCAAAGAGATTTCGATAAAGTCCCTAACACACTCATAGTTATTCAAATGCTCAGTATCGGTTTTCGAGGTGAGCTCAATAAAGGGATAAAATACTGACTCACTTATCGACGAAAGAGAGTCGTACCTAACGAAGCCTCCTCCCATTGAGGTAAAGAAACAAACAGCGTGCCATAAGGATCTGTTTTAGTCACAGTTCTTTTCATAATATACAAAAACGATTTTGATGGAAACGCGCTTTCAAACATTAGCAATTTAACCGAAGCTACTTTGCGAGGATAGAAGTGCCAACTAACTTGAACTTTAGAAGATCCAGTTGGAAAACAAAAATTCGGTCCATCGAAAAAGACCGATTTAAAAATAAGCAAGCACAGAAGCGATGCAGCCCACCTCGGGCAATCTCCAATCAACATAGAGGGTCTGTGGCAATCTCCAATCATCATAGAGGGTCTATGGCAATCTCCAATCAACATAGAGGGTCTGTGGCAATCTCCAATCATCATAGAGGGTCTATGGCAATCTCCAATCAACATAGAGGGTCTGTGGCAATCTCCAATCATCATAGAGGGTCTATGGCAATCTCCAATCAACATAGAGGGTCTGTGGCAATCTCCAATCAGCATAAAGGGTCTGTGGCAATCTCCAATCATCATAGAGGGTCTATGGCAATCTCCAATCAACATAGAGGGTCTGTGGCAATCTCCAATCAACATAAAGGGTCTGTGGCAATCTCCAATCATCATAGAGGGTCTGTGGCAATCTCCAATCAACATAGAGGGTCTGTGGCAATCTCCAATCAACATAGAGGGTCTGTGGCAATCTCCAATCAACATAGAGGGTCTGTGGCTTTCTCATCGGATGCTCATTTGAGTTGTTCCGAGTACCGTCGTTTATGCCATTTTCTACTACAACCTTTCCCTTTTTTGATACTTTACTACAGATATCCCGCAGGTACATGATAGTCTCTCTGATGTTCTACTTTAGAACTAATCTCCCTACCATCAAAATAAAACCAGGTTTCTACCAGAAGGCATGTTGTTATCTTCTAAAATTTTAAACACGTTATACACTAGTAAATTGTTTTCAACTTGGCTTTATTCTGCTACAAGGGACAAGTAAGTTCAATCAATGCACAGACGTGAGCAATTCTACCGGGAACAGTTCATGTGCGACAGCTTTTGAGTCGACCAAAGAGTCTCCAATACACATGTCCAAAAGTACCCTCCAAAACAGCACCAACTTCCTCCAAAAGCATACATTCATAACCAACTATGTTTATTCAATTAAAACCACGAGAAATATTTGATTAATATTTTCAAAATATTGTTTGGTCGCAAAAACAAACAAAATTACATGGTAAATAATTTGTTTTTGAAGTCCTTCCACACAAAACATAATAATGCAACTTAGAAACTTGGTTATCACACGCAACGTGATATCACACGCAACGTGATATCACACGCAACGTGATATCACACGCAACGTGATATCACACGCAACGTGATATCACACGCATCTGTGATATCACACGCACCGTGATATCACACTCATCTGTGATATCACACGCACCGTGATATCACACGCATCTGTGATATCACACGCATCTGTGATAAAATGCTCACGAGTTTACGCCCCATGCACAGCCTAAGATGTTACACTTCATACAAATCCTATGAGCTTATCAGCCATGCTTTCCCCAGCAGCGAATAAATAGGACTAGTTACGGAGTGGTAGGAAAGCTGCTGCTAAAGATGATTAGATCACAATCCAAGATGTTGATTAAATCTTTGAGCAAGAAGAAAAAATATACGTAAAAAAAACTAATGCTAGAGTTTATACAAAGTATGTCAATTTTCTACTGATGCTTGTTAATAGAGGTCCAACAATTTAATGAACCTTATTCTATTGATCCGAATTCATTGGGAGTAGAAGCATAAAAAAACTTATGTTCGACTTGATAAAATAATAGTTGCAAAATAAAATATTTAAACAAAATAATCGCATTGCCCTGGAAATAAATCCCTGACAAGAAACTTGTGGACCATGGAATTTATTCATTTGTTGTATATCCAGATAAAAGTATAAAGAAATTAGGATTTCTTTGTTATTTCAACAAAAAAACATGGAATAGAGAGCATGGAATAGAGAGCATGGAATAGAGAAACACGGCAATGCAATTTTTACCGTTTAATAACAATTATTGTTACGATCAACATCTGGGAGCAGGGTTTTAAAGGTTTCCACGACAATAATTACACAAGAGGTTAGTTGGTGGCTGCTACCAGCAAAACTAATCGTTCCACCACGGGACGATCGAAGAGCAGGGCAGCGCTGAGGGGTAGACTCATCACCTGGTCATCAAACGCACTGATGAGGAGGTCACTTTGCACCTGGTCATCAAATGCACTGATGAGGAGTGCACTTAGCACCTGGTCATCAAATGCACTGATGAGTAGCGCATCTAGCACCTGGCCATCAACTGTACTGATGAGGAGCACACTGTGCACCTGACCATCAACTGTACTGATGAGGAACACACTGTGCACCTGACCATCAACTGTACTGATGAGGAACACACTGTGCACCTGACCATCAACTGTACTAATGAGGAACACACTGTGCACCTGACCATCAACTGCACTGATGAGGAACACACTGTGCACCTGACCATCAACTGTACTGATGAGGAACACACTGTGCACCGGGTCATCAACTGTACTGATGAGGAACACACTGTGCACCTGACCATCAACTGTACTGATGAGGAACACACTGTGCACCTGACCATCAACTGTACTGATGAGGAACACACTGTGCACCTGACCATCAACTGTACTGATGAGGAACACACTGT
>SDVV010021052.1:0-13201 GCA_016164225.1 Gammarus roeselii | reverse complement strand
GAAGAGTCTATAACTAATGTAAATGTAACTAACATTAATACATCTCTCGTTCTCCTTGATTACTTGTCCCAAGCTAGACCAGTACGCCAAAATGAAAAGGAAGCTAAGAGCCCCCTTGTACTTGGCCTAGGTATAGGATTTTTAGGTAGTCTGTTACTATCAAAAATCTTCGATATCGGAAATAAAGATGACGATAATATCGCTATTCTAAATAGTAACTTCCAGAAGCAAAACAAGTTGCTGAAAGTAACTAATGAGCGAATAGACATGCTTAGTAAAAATGTCTCTGATTCTTTCGACCGGGTTAAAATAATACTCGATAAACTAGTCGAAGCGCAAGCAATTGCCGACATTCATTCCTCGCTACAATGGAATCTCGAACAGCTCGGAGATAGTATAACAGACATAAGGCATACCTTTAAAGCTGGCGGAGTAACCGTCATGCTACTACAGGAGGGTATACTTAACCCCGAAATATTAGACTTACCTTCCTTAAAACGAATAGTCGCTGAAGGCCTTCTAACCTTCCCCTCTTTAGAATTCCCTGTCGACATCCACCGCTATCGACTCGCTGAGATAGTCAAAATATTGCAGATACAACAAGTGGGTCACCACAAATACCTTATGGTGATACCCCTAGCCTCAAAAGAAACTTATGACGTATACTCGCAAATAGCACACCCACTTACGATTGACAATGCGTCATTGGTCATCCCGGAGTTAAGGAACGTACTATTACGTTCCAATCAATCTTATATCATTTCCGACAAAATCAATATGTACTCTATACAAACAGACAAACATTTATTGTTAACTGTCGAACCCATCTATAACGATCTACACTCGACATGCGAGTGGGAAGCGTTCAAACAAAACACTTCTGCAATGCTCCAGATATGTAATTATAAGAAGATAAGAACAGCATCTGACACCGTCGTAATTGAGACTGACCATCATCGATTAGTCTACTTCTCCGAGCCCACTAAACTACTTCTAGAATGCCCAGACCGCCATACCAGAGATACTTTAGTAGGTCTCCATAAGTTTCCCTTAGCTTGCGACATAAAGACAGCGAAAGTCTTATGGCCCGCGAAACAAACCTTAACTATTGAATCTCTGAACTTAATCCCAAATAAGACATACGTTTTAG
The DNA here is from genome assembly GCA_016164225.1 of Gammarus roeselii. Lineage (NCBI taxonomy): Eukaryota > Metazoa > Arthropoda > Malacostraca > Amphipoda > Gammaridae > Gammarus > Gammarus roeselii. The sequence continues at coordinate 12,051 of SDVV010021052.1, read as the reverse complement.
ATTCAACGTTCTTACCTATAGAGGACGCAAATACTAGTAGTGCCGTACACGAAAGTCTACGAGAACTCATCAAAGGAGTAACAAATAGAAACAAATTTACTATCGACTTTCCCTACTATAATTTGAACCTAGAACAAGTAACATCGTACTCCATATATGCTCAAACAGTGCTGACTACATTCGTCATAATAAATTCCATTTTCATAGCTTTCTTTATAATAAAATGGATTAGGCATAAGAAGAACCATCGTGAGCCTTCAAAATAACGCTTTCTCCGAAATAGATTTCAAGGACTACGTAATAGCTTAAGATCTACCAAAAACGAGCTAAGACTTAGCGACCACTTACGCTCTGTTAGAAACTCAATTCGAGATAGAAAACACAACCTCCAACGTAGGATATTAACGCTGCCCAAGCTGACAACCAAAAAAGGATACCCTGATATTCAGAACTCTCCTAATCATCTTTCATTCCTGAATGCCGGCACTAATACTGATCTTATGATGCTCCCTACAGCTGTAACTCCAACCTTGTACCCACCATTGTCTAGATACGATTGAAGTTATTGCCTTTCTCTAGTTTGCATAATGCCCTGGTACTTGTTTGAACTTTATTGAGAATTGCCATACTAGTGATCAATCTTGCTTTAACGAGTTAATGAACCCTTCACCTGTAAAGTAAAACTACTCTGATTAACGTAAAATAAACGTAGAGTAAATAAGTCACTTAATGATTACCTTAACGGACGGAACGCGCTAGGATGACTAGCCATTAGTTATTTTAATTCTAGCATGTTCATCTACTAACAATTGTATGCACTTTTCTTGTTGTTTCCCTAAACCATGAGAACTCGACGCCTTGGCGCCAGCCAACCGCCCTCGAGACCAATGCTGTTGCCTCCAGTCCCAAAAAGAAACAGCTGGCGACCGCACCACTCCCTGGGAACGCCCACCTCTGACCTTCGCAGCGTCAGAAAACACCTTCCGTTTTCTCTGGCCGGCCGACGTCAGAAAACTGTGCACACAAGAATCGAAGCCGAACTATACAAGACACCTTTGAAGTGGTCGAGCGTACAGAAGCGCACCCTCCGGTTACGCTTCTCGCGTAGGGGAGAGCAGTGTTAAAAGTATAGGCTAATACTACATAAATAATTATAAGAGTATTTAGATTAGCAGATAGTATCTATACTTGTAACTACCTTGCTTCGCGATTACTTTAAAGTTCTCCTTAATACCCCGCTGTGAGCCAGCCTCATTAACTATTGTCCGAACAACACCAGATGTTCTCCTCCGCTAGCTGCAGACACCTACCAGGTGCTAAGACGCTCCTTACTCGCTTAGTACTTTCTAGAACGTGCTCATGACCTAGAGCCGCGATTAGATTTGGGTAATCATTGGTAATCAAAGTCTAAACTTATGTTCCCGAGAACACTTCTCCTCGCAATCAGTACAGACACCATTGGTATTAACTTAGTTAACTTACTACCTTTTTGGCCCACATAGAGCCTCGGTCATTTCCTCGTGGCCCCGCCACCAAGGCCTGCTTTCCCAGTGTCCCGGCTTTTCACCGCGCACCACTGCTCATGCGTAGTATATATGCAAGCCTCGAGCATGCCCTCTCAGACTAGTTCAGAGTGAGAGGAGACCGTCACGTCCCTCCAGCCTAGCCTCCTTGTGCCGCGTGAGACCAGCGACCAGCGCAGAATAAGGAAAATAAAACATCCTACCTAATATCGACTGGCCTTTCAATAAAATATGAAGGAAAAGAAATAACTAAAATGTGTGATCAATACGTCGAAACCTATGTAACATCCTAATATCTGAGGCATATTGTTGAAAGATGCTACACAAAAGACCTAATGCAAACTTAACTTACGTGGGCACACGAGAACGTGAAAACCCAAAAGGAATCCTGCCTAATGACATGAGACCTCGTAATAGTAGGAACATGAAATACATAAAAGGAAATTAAATAATTAAAACCTACACGAACACCTAAAGAATACTTACATGAGCACTATTTTTAACACTATTGAACTACCACGGTTGGATGAGGAATGAGCTGCGAGCTGAGACCTGCCGCGAAAATGAGTGTTGCCATCTTCCCCTTTTTAAACTTTTTGAAAGTTCAAAAACATAAAGGTCTTGCTAAAAAAAATTGTTAATGCTTATATTTAAATTAACGTTTTTAAGGGTAGCTCTACACACACTGTTGTAGGTTGTGAGCGATTTTATCATTTGAATTGGTTATTATATTTTATTTTGCGTGCCTTGGTAAATTTGTTGTTAGAATATTTTTTTAGGCTGCTAACGGATGTTACACTATATACAGTTATCATTATTATTTATATTATTGTTATTTTTATTTGATTTTATTTTATCTTATATATAAAATGATGTGAATGATGAAGTTGAAAGCAACATACGTTTCACGTATGTCACTTTTTTAAAGCATTGGTAACTCGTTGAAAGGGAATTATGGGGGAATTATGGGGGAATAAAGGGAATTATGTTCGGTTTCGGGTGAACAAATTTCTGAGACAGAATAATTATCAAGAAAAAAAATGCAATAACTCGAGACAACCAACCGGTCTCTGTGCGATTACGGAAGAATATGATGTTCACCCCGATATTTCACTCACATTATGACACCCACTAGAGAGAATATTGATCTATTTTTATGGGTGACTGGAGAATTGATAACTTAGTGCTGCTTACAGGATTGCGAGTCAAAACTTTCACTCCATCTTGATACATTTTTTGTGAGCAGATGGCCGACATGAATATTTTTTTTTAGAAAACGTTATGGCCTGTGCACACGATGTTCAAAGGCTCGAAGGTCTTAAGTCCTTTGAGCAAACGTCGTTTGGGTTTGCAGCCAATGCACACGAGTAGTGCGTGTGCACTGAAACTTCTCGTGATTCAAGTCTTCCACCGCAACAGCTGATCTATATAAACAAAACAATAAGGTTGTTGTTTCCGTCGAAAGAGCTTGTCCGTGCACACAGACATGAATTCTGACATTCGTAACGTTATTATCATCAATGTACCTTTACTTGCTTAGAAAAATCAATTGATTTTAGCTGAGTCACTCAGGAAAATTCGTAATAGCCCATGCACTCGTCGGTAAAATCCACGAGTCGTCGGACCAATGTCGCATGAGTTTGGATCATTCCCAGGCTTTCCTTGTTCAACGGATCGATGTGAACACCGCTTTTCAAGATTGGTCGGGAGAGAATATTGACCAACACGGACTTTGAATAGCTGTCTGACCGAGTGTGGTCACGAAATTTAGATGCTGGCCCAGCTCATTGCTCGTTTTTGACTGCATCACACCTCAGTGCCAGCAACAACCATGACTTTCTTGGAATGTGCTGACATGTGATATCAGGCAGACAACAGCAAGCTGCATCATTGCCGCCTATTCTTTAACAAAAAATATCATTTGATGGAATATGGGATTTGAATGTATCCGAGAAATATCCTCGATTCCTCATATAAAAATATATTACGAACACAACAACAGTTGCTCACAGACACCCTAGTTACAATAATACAATTGTTTGGTATTTACTTTCAAGAACTACGAGATCGTTGAAGGGATGTCTCTACCGAATATAACACGACATAGATTATGAATAGAACACGTAAATTGAATGACGCCGAGAACGAACTGAACGGTATATGACGTTACGATCCGTTGGTCTTCGAAGGAATTGGCTGTTGCCAACATTTCTTCGAAAGCTTCAACTGAAGAATATATGCTGTGTGGAAATGCTTATTTCTTAGTATTATGTTAGGTGAGGAGCTCTGTATAAACTGTTGCAGGCTATGATTTGTGTTTGTCTCGTTTGACGTTGATCATCCGTTGGAAGCAAATAGGCAAAATGTTTTTTTTTGTCATATTGGTTAGAATTACTGCTAGTTTTGCTCCTACAGAATGGGTAGTTATTGCAGACGAGAACATTAAAAGGTTATAATAATGTTGCAGTCATTCAAATCTCAGTTCACGCTGTTGAACCAAATTCAGCCCTTGTTTAATGGTGACCCTCACGAGGTAGTTATGCTGGAATACCTAACCTTGTAATACTGAATGATATCATTATTATGATACAAAGTTTTGCCTGTGTACACAAATACATAGGAATGTTTTGGGATTTAATGTGCTATGTGTTTTTACGCGGAATCTTCTAAATGCTGCCTGAGCACGAGCAAAAGTCCTATGTGGTTGTTATGAATCTGAGTATTTCCTCTTGACTCGGGTTATGATGTGTTTAGTGTCAAAGTTGTTCTTCGATATGTTGGGTGGCCCGGTTGGTGACTTTGTTATGTTTGGTGGCAAGGCTTGTGACTGATTTGTTCTGTTGCGTGTTGCGCGCTATGATGCTCTGGGCTGTATATTTTTTGAATCTGGTTGTGTGTTCACTACGGTTACATACGTTGGGTGTGCCTATTTTTTTTGCTATCTATTTTTACCATTGATATATAATTTGTCGTATTCAACATTTTTTCAACTACTAGGTAAAGTGGTGGTAGGTGGATTGTAATGCGGTTTCATCGCATCTGTGAACACAGTGACGTGCGTCGCGGTCTCCAGCCTAGGGCTTATAGAAGGACAAGTGTCCCTACAATTGGTGCTAAAATAGACTGGTAAGCAATATCTTGTTCATGGTGCTCATTATATAGACTGAATTATGGGAGCCGACATATCTAAAATGTAAGTTACAGACAAAACTTATTCAAACTATGCTGCTAGCGGCAACATCGAGTGAGCTTGCGGCAAGACATTGAGAACCAATTCACTCATTCGAAAAACATTTTCTTAGTGGTTCAGTGAGTCTGCTTGCCAATACTGGTCCGGACCCGGGGGCCCATCCAGGCTACCCGGGGAGCACCTACAATGGGAGTTCTTAGAACCACTAGTAAAAAAAAACGTCCTTGTCAAGAACGCCACAACATGCCCTGAATCCAGCTATCGCAGTCATCCCAGCAGCAGGCGTCTTTCTTGGATGCCAGAATCAAGACCAAGCCGGGGCAGCCCAAACGATGGTGCTCCACGAGCATTGTCTTCCAGTCCTGGTCTCTTGCGGAAACTACCATAACTAAATTCCCCACTGCCAATATGTTTGGGCTGCATTGTACAACTTTAATTCATTTATCAATTCACGAGGCATATTAACTGCCTTCTTATTCATTCCTTCCTGTTCTCTTGTTGCCAATACTTGAAAATAACTTAGTGTATCTGAGACTGAAAAGCCATTGTAGCTGCGGCACAACCTTGAAATTAATGCGATGCACTGACAGTGTGACCGATATGTTCTTTCATTCATTGTCAAATATATAAGCAAAATGGTACCATGCAATTGTAAGTACCGCTTCAATGAATATAGCTATGTAGCTACCACTATGTAAAAACATCAAAACTAATTTATTTTGAACAAGTCTTTTGACCTCAAAGGCTTGTGACCCAAAAACTGGTGATCCACTTTTTAATAAAATACCCTACCTTCAACTTACAGTGAAAAGCATTTCAGCATTCAAAACATTCAATCAAAAATTTAATGAATAAAAACATGGATTAAGAAATCAGGAAGTAGCATATCAATTGTTTGCAACAGGACCAGTCTGTGACCAGTGTCTAGTTTGGTAGGTAAAAACAGCAGTCATGCATGCTCAGACCAGATCAAAAAAGTAGTTACCCATAGATTCAAAGCTCAGCCGCGGCAATATTAAGGTGTCAACAGTCTCCAGGCGTCTTAATGAGTAAGCACCCGCAGATTACCGCAAATAATGCCTTTATTAGATCTTTAAAAATCTAGTACCTTCACTCGCACAACTCGCCAGGATCCCGACACGCCCAGGTAGGAAGCCACCCTGCCCTACAGAATACAGTCCATAGCTTCACAGTTAATCATAACTTCAGCGCGCTTCAGTTCTAAGGGGTGAGTGATGTAGAGGATAAGTGTCTCTACAATTGGTACTAAAATAGACTGGTAAGCATTATCTTGTTCATGGTGCTCATTCAAATAGACCGAAATATGGGAGCCGAGATATCTAAAATGTAGGTTTCAGACAAAACTAGTTTAAACTATTCTGCTAGCGGCCACATCGAGTGAGCTTGCGGCAAGACATTGAGAACCATTTTACTTATGCGAAAAACATTTTATTAGTGCGTGGTTCAGTGAGTCTGCCTGCCAATAAGGGTCCGGTCCTGGGGGCCCAGCCGGGCTATCCGGGGAGCACCTACAATGGGAGTTCATAGAACCAAAAGTCAAAAGAAACGGTCCTTGCCAAGAACGCCACAACATGCCCTGGATCCAGCTATTGCAGTCATCCCGGCAGCAGGCGTCTTTCTTGGATGCCAGAATCAAGACCAAGCCGGGGCAGCCCAAACGGTGGTGCCCCACGAGCATTGTCTTCCAGTCCTTGTCTCTTGCGGAAACCACCATAACTAGCTAAGTTCCCCACTGCCAATTTTTTTGTCTTGCATGGTACAACTTTAATTTATTTATCTATTCATGGGGCAAATTAACTGCCTTTTTATTCATTCCCTTCCTATTCTCTTGTTGCCAATACTTAAAAATAATTTAGTGTATCAGAGACTGAGAAGCCATTGTAGCTGCGGCACAACCTTGAAAATAATGCGATACACTGACGGTGTGACCTTTAGATGTTGGAAAGGTTGAATGTTAATTAATGAAGGGTAATTTACCCTTTTTAGGCTACTCAAAAAGTTAATAGTGGATGAGCTTCTGTGAGCGATAACAATTCAAGTAAATTGGTGCTTTCACTTTCAAGGCACAATCTGACTCCAAGTTATGCTATCCTTTTCTACAAATGAGGTTGAGTATTATGGGCAAGCACCAATAAACAGACACAAGGACAATAAAGCACAGGTAAATCTTTTCTTTGGTATTGATCCCAACATAACTGAACTTTAGCTGTCCAAGGAAGTATTAAGCTCCCTAATGAATGAATCTTACTGGCCTTGACATTATGTTCATGTCCCAGATATTCATTCTGGAATGATATTATTTAAAAGCTGTCAATATTCAAAAAATGTTATTTACCTTTTATAGGCACTATATAGCTATATATATCTATGCATAGGCATGGATCAAGGTAGAGTGCTACTCAGAATTAAAGATTGCTATCATGTTAGCATAATTGACAGTCTTGGTATGGCATTTGGCAGAGGGGTCCCCCACACCTAGCTTTTTGCATTGCAGTTGCAATCTTGCATCCAGGTATTTACAATAGTGTCTTGCTGCAGAAATCTGCAACTGTATTTATTAGTCTGATCTACACTGGGGATAGGACATATTAAACACTGTTATTCCCACCTGTCTTCTGTGGAGCAGTATCCAAGGAAAGCCTATGAATGATTAATTGGCTCAGGCTATCTAGCCTAGCTAGTCTATCTATATGTTTGGCCAGTAACAATTTCCTCTGTGGCCACGGTATCACTTCCTTAATTTGTTGCTGTTTTGAACCTCCTTGCCTGTGTTTGTATGCACGGATCTGTAACTGCCACGAGAAACGACGATCTTCTGCGACTCGTCGAAGAGTCTAGAAAAAACCCGCTCAGCTTGTTGCCAGATTCATGTAAAAATATTTATTTGAATTTTGTAAAAATATTTCACGGAATCATTTATTCCATCTGATTAATGTTTCATGGCTTTTAGTGCGTGGGTATACATCTTTATTTAGCCAAAGTAAATATTTGTTGCACTGCTATTATGGTTGAAAGCTGTTTGTACTATCTGAACGGAAATGTTGTTGCTACCTACAGAGATATGCAACAATGAGATCAAAAGATGCGATTGCTTAATCGTAATAGTGCTTGTGATGCACGTATAATGCGTTTAGTGTTATTATGATAATGTAGGGTTATTTAAAGACCTCTACAGACCGATATGTTCTTTCATTCATTATCAAATACATAAGTGAAATGGTACCATGCAATTGTAAGTACCGCTTGAATGAATCTAGCTATGTAGCTACCATTATGTAAAAACATAAAAGTTGTGTGAATGTGAGCGTGTGAGGGTGTGAGGTGCGCCTTGCCGTCGGCCACCCCTCTTTCTGGGGGATGCGGCCTAGTGTCTATATCTGTATCTGTATAAAACATTTGAAATTTAGCGAAGTCGTCCATAATATTTATATTTTGAACGAGCGTTATGCTGTTTGTTGATTGAATGGGAATAACTTGCATGTGTGACCGATGCTGGATATGCAGAAGAAAAAAAAATTAATTGCTGTGTCATGATTATACGCGGCTTACTCGGCTAGCTTCCAACAAGGCAGAGAGGAAAGCCTGAACAAAATGGCAATGACCCCAGCTTCAGAGAGGTCTGGACGGAAGTGGCGGTAAAATGGGCTGAACAGTCACCGGCAACTAATTTGATATGGTATGTGTGGGCTTGAGTAGCATACATGGGGGTAGCGAATAATAAAATGGTCTATCATGATCAATCATACATCGACATGAAAAATATGAACGACTTTACGACATGCTATTTCATGTGCTACAAATAACTGCTTGAAGGGCAAAAATTTTAATAAACAAATGGATGTAGTTTGGGCGGTTGTTAGAATAACAAGCGTCGTTACATGCCATTTCGAATTCCCTAATATAGCTTTTGCTTGTCTGATCGCAAGATGGCATCAATTGCTGTCAAGCTGGCAGACAAAAAAGAATTCATTTAATTTGTGTCATATAACCAGTCAAGTCATTCGCGATTTAGGGTATCGACAAGAGAAAAGGGTCACACAACATCAATTCCATAAATGATGTCCTAATATTCGTTTATTCAAACGTTCACAATTTTTTTATCGTAGACCCATTAAATTGTATCTAGATTTTTGAAAAAAAATGGTACGGAGCACGCCCTCTACATGTAAATCCTTCACAATGTCAATCCGACGTTCGAAAATTTATTCTGTGCTGATTAGTAGTATTCAATGTCACGGTCCTGAGCGGTCACCTGTTTCTTACAAAACGTTTGCTCCTCTCTGCTGTTATTATTAGCTCAGTCGGTATTCGGAAGTGGACGTCGTAGTACTGTCGTTTTCTCCGTATTATTGGCGTTAAGTGTGTGTTCAGTAAAGTTATATCAATATGGCAGCATCTGCTGTTAGCAATGAGAATGGAGTTTTACGTAGGAGGGCTATTGAGCCACCAAAGACAAAAGTGACGGTTGTTTTAGGAGCACAATGGGGTGACGAAGGAAAAGGAAAGGTAGTGGACATGCTAGCAGGACATATGGACGTTGTTTGCAGGTGTCAGGTGAGTTGATGTACCCAATAAAATGCCAAGACAGTAGATCAAGAAGGAATTTGTAGGTGAAGCACTTCACCTTGACTGAAAATCACACAGTCCAGGACAATTTATTTTATTATGTTTGTCCATCAAGGCTTGCCAATTTTTTATATCCTAAATATTATCTTCAACTTTATTTGGTTTTGATGTTTTCAAAATATACTAAAGTTACACTAAATAGGGCTGCTGTTCATGCAAAGATTTTCAGAGATGATTTTGGACCCAAAATTATATCTGAATAGGCAATCTTGAATTCATGACAATCATTATTGAGTTACACCTACCTTTATAAACAAATACTTGGGACAATGTTGGAGTTATTTCCATCTTTATAAACAAATGCTAGGAGACTAGGCCTATTTCAGTTTGCTAGGAAATTCTTGGTAACTGATTCACCACACTCTGCAGATCTGAAAACTCTCCTAGATCTTGGAAGAAAAATTGAAATGTCACTAGTAAGGCTGTGCTGGCCTCTCCTGGCAGGTGCTTGGTGCACCTGACGATTACGTATGCTAAGCCCTTGGGGGGGCTGCAGAGGTTTGGAGGCTGCATTTCCCATTCCATCCCTGGAGGAAACAAGAGGTTGAAGTCTTCATACGGTGCCTTAGATTTTGCCCAGACTAGTATGCACAATTTGACAGGCAGTACTCACAAATATTTATGTATAATTATTTGATGTAGCTACCCAATGACTTAAGGTCTATTTACAATTATATATGCCAAATGCTAATGGGTCCCTTTAATCTATTCTCTGCTGTAACCACTCAAGGGGTGCTTCTACTGTAGAAAGCACAAGAAAAAATATTCAACAAAACATTTATATAAAAACTGGTCTTCTCTCTTCTATTCATCCTAAACTAGATTGCTACATGTGCTTTATTTCCTTACTTGTGTGTATAAAACTATGTAATAATATTGAGTTCGAGCTGAGATACAGTAATTAATTTCAACTATCAAGCTGTCCTTCTGTTGCTTATCTAGAGCTTTATTTTGGTGAGGCCCTCTTGGAAAAATTGGATTCCTTGGTCCGGAAGGTCTGACGTTGCAGTGCGCAGTGCGATAAAATTATGTACCTTTATCAAACGCATTGCCCAAAATCTTTTACCAATTTTATGCCCGGTGCGCTGGAAATTTGAACCACGTAGCTACTGCGGTACAAGAGTACACATAATGATGGGTGAATGTGCGTCATAGTAGCCTGACATTTACGGATTAGGCTTGAAATACATGCTAAATTTAAGGTATAGGTAACTGTAAAGTGAAAGTTAATCTGCAAAGAACTATCAATGTTACAGTGTAACCTAATCTAGTTAGATGGCATGCTACATGTCTTTAAAAGCCACTAATCATTTGTTTGTGGAACTATGTGCTTGAGGACTATAAATTTGTTTGTCAGGTACGAGGAGTTGAATCATGATGGGTTACCTATATAAGTTTTTATAAAAATATCCCTAGTGAGGCCAGAGTACCAGCTTGTATATATTTGACAGCGCTGTTAGCTTTTGGTTTAAAACGCGTTCAAATTTAATATCGGACAGCAGTTGAGTTAATGCTACGAAGATGCCTTCTGCTCACCTTGAATGGCTGACCCGTTTACAATAGCTTATTGCGTCAACCAGGATGACTCCGCGCATTTTGTGCATACTTTGAAATAACTGAAAAAGTACAAGGCTGAGAAACTTTGTATTTACGGTGTGTATAGCTACTATTATGATCATGGAGCACCATAAGTTTCAACCTTCCAGCATTAACCAAAAAAATGTTATTAACAAAAAACCGTGCGGCAAGCTACGGCCCCTAATTGGGGGTGACTCCCCACACCAAACGGGGTGACTCCCCGCACCCCCCATATATCAATAATTGAAAGGCAAATTCCAAGTTTGAGAGTACCAATAGATAGAGCAAGCTCATATTAGTATATATCAGTTGCTTAAAATATATTCTTACATCAAATATTAAGTCTGACAGGTATTTTTTATGCTCGCCTTTTGCTGCCGTCATGCTTGACTGTGGAAGGAATATTTTTTTTAGATTTTACAGCATTAAATAAAGTTTTTCTTCAAAAATTGCAATTTAACTTTACTGGAAGTCATTTCTCCACATTCTGAACTAATTATGGCTCTAAAGTATCAGTAAATTAGGGAATATTACAAAAAAACAATCTTTTTAATAATACAATAAAATAGGTTAAACATTATTTCTTCAACTCAATAGCAAACTTATTGCATTAAAATGAATACAAGTCATGCTATGTTAGGTATTGTTATCTAGATATGAAAATATGACGGGAAAAATTGTTCCTGGGCGTTAAACATAAGTCAACACATAGGCCTAGACTCGTCACCATGTGTTAAAAACATCGGGTCATTATAAAATTAGTTACGCATTTTGAAATTAGCTGTGGTATTGTGAGCGTGGCTCCCTTGGCTGCTCTCCAGGCTAGACTGGAGATGGGGTGGGGCGCGCTGGGGTCTGGGGATGTTCAGGTATTCATCTATTGGCCAACTCATGGCCCGTTGTCTGCATGTTCATCTTCAGTAGCCTTGGCGTTTAACCCCACTTCTGAGTCAGCCTAGCTGATCAGGAACCGTCTCCAGTCGGTATAAAGGGTGAGAGAGCGCCAAGGTGAATCCTCCACTATCCAAGGTCCTGGGGTGGGTGTCGCCCATGTCTGTGATGTGGCCTGGAAGTGGGAGACCTGTGTGCCGGCACTGCTCTGCGTTTGCCAGA
>SDVV010021051.1:0-13201 GCA_016164225.1 Gammarus roeselii | reverse complement strand
GTGCGCACAGGTAGTATCGTCGAAATTGGTACAAGGTCCACGGCCTCACGAATCAGATCAACTCCAACCGCAACGCATCACGAGGTTTATAGTTACGCTTCATAGGTCAACCGCAGACATTACATAAGGTCCGCACACGCGCAAGCGAGAGCAGACTGAAAAAAACGCTTATTCACAGAATCACAAACAGGAGCTCTCGCAGAAGTATGCTAGCATCATTTTATACGACAGGATTGTGGAACGTGAAGAGGAAAGAGAGGGCAGGTTCATCATGGGCTAAAAACTGCTCAGATTTTTATCATCGCACTTATTGTTTGAGGGGATAGGGTGGGGGAGGGCAGAGGTCCTTGGGTTCTGAAAGAGCCCGATGATCCCCGGAGAGCTACCCAAGTATCCCGGGTCTCCTGAGCTCCTCGGGTTTATCGAGTCCCCTCGTATCAGCTCATCTCGGCTTGTCTCAAATCATTTCAGACAGTTTCGACTCGTCGCGACCAACTCGACCTGTCTCAACATTTTTCGACTGATTTCGACGCACCTCGACCAGCCTCGGAGCGGCTCTCCCACTCTGCGTCAGCAATTTGTGGACTGTAATAACTAATTTCTTGACTCAAGCACTCCACATATATACATTCCTCTGTGTATGGGTTTTACAGCATAGGGAGGGGGAAGCAGAGGTTCTAGAATTTAAAGGGGCCTCAAGAGGGTGCCACAATTTCTCAAGAGGGTCCCACAGGGTCTCAAAGGTGTCCCAAAGGGTCCCAGAAGAGTCCACGTGGATCCTCTCAAATACTCCTGGTCTTCCAAGTCCTCGGGTTCCCGAAACCCCGGGTCCTCCGAGTCCCGCGGGTCCCACGAGTGGGGGTACTGGGTCACCTAGTCTCAACTCACCTCGATAAATTATAAACAAAGTAAAATTTATCATCATGAAAAAGGGCAGAAATAAATAATAGAGCTCACGAAATAAGAAAGAATAAAATACTAAAATAATGTGTTAATGATATATAAAATGAATAATCATCCATCCACCCCAAAACACAGGTTGCTGCACCTGTCGTTAGAGCTGAGCCGTATATGTTGCATGCGGCGGAACATTGGTTGATGCGCATGTCACTAGAGCTGAGCCGTATATGTTGCATGAGGCGGAACATAGGTTGATGCACATGTCGTTAGAGCTGAGCCGTACATAAATGGTGTTGTCATCTATACAATTCTCCTTATCTCCTCTCAAAGTAATTACATGCAAGCACTCAGAGCCCTTCGTTAGGTAACGCAATTAACCCGGGCGATCTCGCTGGGCAATAACATTGAATTGCATATAACATCAAATGGGTAATGTTCGTTAAATGATGGTTCATCAGTGCACAATGCATGCCTCATTATAGCTATCTTTTTGACGATTTGTTTTAATGAAAAGCCTTTATGGAATAGAATAGGTTATATGACATTTTTTCAGCTTATCCCACTTCCTCTGTGAGCCAAGCACTCACCTCGTTTCCTGCCAACGTAGAAGCCCTGGACCTCACTTGGGAAATTTTCGCCCACTTCCAAGAAATGCAACACCCGTCACAACCCCACTCTGACGACCCTATCGTACACCTATTCCCAATCCATGCAGGCCCAGTCCACATCACTTTCCTTTGCAATGTTTTTCTTAAAGACATACAATACACAATTCTGTTCTGATCACTCAATAATACTTCTTTAGCCGCACTGCTCCTCGCCAATCACACCATTCATACAGTGTTTAATATTTTGGATTTGCACTCTGCCATATGAATTGCCAACCACTCAAAAACTAATACCTCGAAAGTTGCAGCATTCATGTCATACGCATTTGGTCTTACAAAGCGGGACAATGCAAGCACTGCACCACACAATCGGCACCATGCCGGCACAAAACACCGATTTAGTAACCTTACCATCGTTTTGACTCCCCAGGGGCTTCACATGCTTTCATAACTTCTACGGCAACCTTCACAACCTTCACAACCATTCTTGCTCCCAAATTATTTAGCCCACCTCTCCCGTATATCACTTCTCTCAAACAACGATCGAACGTGTACATCTTTTACCAGATCATCTCGTTCTCCTAAAAAGTCTCACACAACCGCATGACCCACCTAGCATCAGCGTCACTCTTGCTCTTCTCACCACACGATTCACCTCTTCTCTCTAACGTTTTCAAAGGCCACTACCGACCACGCCAGCAACCACTCCTCCAAAACTCTCCTCTTCAGCGCCACCGCCATTTTACCTCATCGTTCTACCACTCGCAATGCTTCCTCTTACACCCGCCACAAGGTGCACACCAGACACTTTTTTCGCCCATCTCAACACGGCATCTCCGAACGTCACCCATTCTGTCTCAAGACCCCAGGCCTCGCCCTTTTAAAATGTCCTATTCCTTTGCAATGTCGGCTGGAACTCTACAGCTCTAATTAATTGCCACATTCGATTCACTAACCATCAAAATCAGTTTTCCTCCTCCCACTCTTTTGTTTCCTTGCACACCTATTCCACTCTCAATCTTTCGTCCACCGACAGATGATTAGATATTTATCTACCCTACTCTTCCAACACCCGCACATCCAACAGCCTTCCCAACTACTCTCCTCGAAATCAACACCAAACCCACTAGCCCTCCACCACTGTATCATGTGTCATCTTTATTCATGTGTACAGTAGCGAAAGAAAATTCGTTTATGATAAAAGATTAAGGGATATTTTCAGTGATAAATTTTCGCTCGATATTCGACCTCATTGGGAATTTAATTGATATTATCCATTAAGAATGATTGTCCAGATATAAAACCGTAAGAATTTTTTATATAAAATTGAATTACACGTGGAAAAGTCTAGTTTGTTTTCTCTGTTATAGACTAACCATAAACGAATTTTCTTTCGCTACTGTACATGTGAACATCTCGCGTCTTGCACGAGCTGTTTACAATCACCGTGCACAAGCCTAATGACGACTCTTCACTTTCAATTCAACCTTGAACGCCACCGCTTCATACAACATTCGCCACCACTAAGTCTCCAACTTTCGTATTTGGGTTCCAAAGCAACACCACGTTGTAATGTCCTGCAAAACAATCCATACACTCCCTCCGACTAATCCAAGACGCTCCCTCTCCTCCTCACTCCTCTTGCTACCAAGTGTGCAAGCTCTCGCAAACGCCTATTTTGCTATACCTAATTGAACCTTTACCCACATCAATCTAGAAGACATGTCTCTCCATTCCGAAACGTTGTTTCCCAACCGATCTCTCGATAACAACATCACGCTTTTTGTGACCATCCCTCTTCTTTGCCCGACTTCCTTCCACATACCACACCAAACTCACATTCGCCCCTACTCTTCTACTTCATGCCACGCAGCGCACACATATCAGTCTTCATCCACACAAGCATTTCACATTTCTCTTTGCTTTATCTGAACTCCAACAACGTACAGTTGCGAATGAGAATTCGTTTATGAATGAAAACTAAGTAAAATCTTCAAAGTTTATTTTCCGCTCGATATTTGAACTAATCGAAAATGTAATTAATAATACCTATTAAGAAGCTTTTGCCATATATTGTACCGCAAAATATTTTTACATGAAGTTAAATTCTACGTGGGAAAAGTTGAATTAGTTTATCCGGTTACAAACTGACCGTAAACGATTTTTTTTCGCTGTTGTACAGTAGCGAAAGAAAATTCATTTACGGTTAGTCTACAAGCGAAAAAAAAACTCGAATTTTCTCACGTGTAATTTAAATTTATACAGGATTTTCGTACAATATTTTCTCTGGACTGAGCTTCTTAATGGAAAATATCAATTGAATTTTAGCATAGTTGAAATATCGCGCGGCAAATTATCATTGAAGATTTTCCGTAATCTTCAATTGTAAACGAATTTTCTTTCGCTACGGCACATTCAACAACTCTAAAATAGTGTTCGAAAATGCATAGGCCTCTCCTTTCTTCGCTCGTCCTGCCATCTTATAGCGAGGAAATTACCTTGGAGGGGATCCCAAGCATCCTCACTTCGCCCCTATTTGTATCTTCGTACGACACGCAAGCAGTACGGCGGCAAGTATGTTAACCACCTGCTACAGGAATAAATACTCCTGGACTTCCTAGCTTTTCATTACCTGGTTCCTGTGGAGCCACTCTCATGGGAGATGCAAGTGTTTACTCTCGCATGGCCTACAGCCACATGACATACGTCATCAGCAACTCAAGACACATGCTAGTTTTTGCATCTCGCGAAATTAATGAGGTTCAGTATAACTTCATATATGATACAAAGAGAAATAACAAAGTTGGAAAAATTTACGGTCATACCTGGCATTCTGACCAACTAATGGTTAGAGGAGCTGAGGAAGTATTGCACCAGGTTAGTCCTGATAGATTGTATAATGATGCAATCATTCTGATACTCTCAATCTCTACGCAATCCAGCCCTTGTCAAATTAACAAGAGGCTAATAAACATCGAAATATACTCATGATTAAGACATTGCCGAATTTTACAATCCGTAAGAGCTCAACGTATTTTTCAATGTCTTAACAACTTGAATTCAATTTACTGCTATATGAAGGAGGACCTAACAGAGCTTGAACAAACGCATACAAATGTAAATTATGAGTTGGATATCATCGTTCATTCGAATGTCACCAGACGATAAACTAACGATAGACCGACGATGAACCACCGATAAATCAACTATCAGCTGGCGATCATTGCGGCTGAATATAGTTGGTTTACTCAATGCCTGTTGTATGTCTGTTGTATGTGCGTATTGACGTACGGCTGTGACGAGTTAGGCTAACATGGGGGGAGAGGCGTCGAATCTCCCATCACATGACCACGGTGTCCTTCCCGGGGCTCAAACCTACACTATGCAACTACAACATTGCAGTATGGTACGCTAACCACTAGGCCACGACGGCCGTAGACCTTGGGATATAAATTTAATATGGATCACATCATATCATAAAATGTTTATATGAAACATATTTTGTTAAGTCTACATACACCAAAAACTGGTTGTCACCTTGGACTTTTATTTGTATTTTCTCCGACAATTTGCTGAAAAATATCTAAATCAGAGTATGGGATTTGCGGCAGTGAAAATGTATACCCCACATTGGTGCTTCATTAGCCCACACGCAGTAAAACTACCGAGTTGCAGCTGACCCAAAGCAATGTGCGTCCAGACGTTCCCAAACTAACCCACCATTGTGAATCAAACAGGCTAACACACATCAAATGAAAAGCCTCGTATAGAATATGATCTATTATAGGACTGTTTTTCACCTTGTCAGATCCCATAGTTATTTTAGACAGATACATCCCCCTTAGAACGAGGGAGGCTGGCGGTAAGACCCACCTCACACTCCACCCCCACCCTCATCCATCCCGTTTCCCAGTGAGATAGCCATGGGTGGGGCAGCACTTGAGGGCCGCGTCAAAACACTTCCATTCAGCTAATAATAAGTCAGCGTGAACAACGTCAAATGTTTCACGCTAACTGAAATTTCACTGATCGGGTCAATATGACTGATAAAATATGGGATAGTTCTGGGATAGTCACAGTGAGACACTCCTCATCTTCAGTACATGCTACCATAGAATTCCTTGCAACGATGACTTATCCCCCGACTAAAGTAATCCTGGGTGTTCCCAGGATATACTCACCAAGCTTCTGAAGGTTCAAGTTGGCGTTAATTTAAACACCACACTGTTTCTGGCACCGATCGCACTAAGGCTGGGCAAAAGAGGATCCAAAAGTATAAACTTGAAGAAAAAAACGTATGCCAATTGATTTTCAATTGGTCGTTCATCCGTGTTAAAGGTATAAGCCATCATAGCCTACGCCTTTCACAATAATTAGGAACACTTGACAAAGAGTGAGGACCTGATAGTGTGCCTTTACCTCTGATGAGCCGGCAATAGACAAGCAATACCAACACGGTGTTATATAATGATTAGTTCCAGGCAACGTAGGAGCAACCAAAGGAAAATTTGGAAACTGAATTATTGTTTCGAAGAGTTTGTTTATCATAATAATTTGACTTCCGAGTCAAAATATGTGCCCTTCTTTCTCTGCCTAAATGTGTATTTTTATTATAAGTAACTGGAAAGTCAGAGCAATAACCTAATCAAAAATATCCATTCAACACACAAAAATAAAATTATTCCTACTTATTAGAGCGACTGTATTAGATATTCTTGACTCACTCTCAAAGCAGAAAAAGTACACACTTGCAGAAACTCAAAACATTACCGAAAGTATTATCAACACCGCGAAACATGTCACATGAAATTCTTTAACGTGTGTCGCTCAAGTTTACCTTCAATTCAATATCAGGGAAGGCATAGAATAAATGACCAAAAAAGGAAGCCAAAACACTCTCCCAGCGTCAATACTTCTTCTCTTCATCTATGAATTCATCTACCATCTCAATCAGGAAAAAGAAGCAGTAGAAGAAAAGGACCGATTGCTTGATCGGATTACTAACCCAAGATAACCGGATTAAAATATCAGAGGATGATATCCATAAAGTAGAGAATGCTGTTGGGCTCATTTAGCGCGTGGGCCGAAGAAGACTGGAAAAAAATAGTTGTGAGTTTGAAAAAATAACATTGGTTTGCTCGCAGATTTTTGTGTTAGTTGGTGACTTGGCATCAAGAACACACGAATGATAATGAACCAGTGTTGTAGTAAATTTGATTTATAATTAAAATGCTGCGTGTCATATCGCGGAGTAGAAAAAAATATGATAAATATAATAGCCGATTTGGAGTTTTCGTTAAAAATATAGCTACTACATTTATATCTTCACTTAATGAAATCAGGCATATTACAACGATGTACAGTCAAAACATTTACAATATATTCGTAGTAGGGATGAGCTGGATATCCGCAGAGGTTAATACAGTAGTAACAAAAGCCAGTTTATTTAAAGTTAAGCATAACGAAGTAACACAAACTGATTTATTAGAGCGGTGAATAATTTCCATTAATATTGATTGTCAGGGAGCTTAACTCGTCCAAATAGCCCGAATTTGGTGCCACGAATAATCCGTGATTTTCCGAGATGGAAGTGACAAGATCGTGCAAGTCGTGAGGGTCACTTCCATGATCATTTACAATCGAATTTGAATGGTGGTTGACAACGGTTTCACTGTGAAACAAAACAGAACATCTACCGCTGCTCTTGCTTCATATACAGACAAGCAACCACACCCCAACATAGAGGGAGGCCGACGGCACGATCCTTTTAAGCATCCTTACAACCTTACACACATAACGATCAAATCTATGATCAGCAAGACAATGCTTACAAGCATTTTTATGACCCAAGACACCCTACGATAAAATCTTTGATCAGCAAGACAATCCTTCGAAGCATCCTTGAAACCTAACACACATAACAATATAATCTATTATCAGTTGGTGCTGTTGGTATATTGCTGATTCCGCAATTCTGGCGGCAAGTATCTTTGAATCCCTCGCGAGTATGGGGGCTTGGAATCCCCCGAGAGGGTGGTGGCTTGGGACCCTTCGCGAGTGTGGGGCTTGGGATCCCTTGCGAGTGTGGGGCTTGGAATCCCTCACTAGTGTGGGCCTTAGAATCAGGAGGGGATTGAGGGTTTACTAACCTTGAATGTCACACGAAGTCATGAATTTATTTCGAAATAGTTTCCAGCAAAATTCGAGCAGTTGCGAGGTTGAGCCTTTCCAGCACTGTTGCAATCAAAAAGCTAAACCCCTAATAACCAAATTATTATCATTAAATACGCTGTATCATAGCTACGTAGAAGCCAAATTTCAATAGCGGATACACGGCTCAATCAAATGACGTGCACGGAAAAACTATAAAAAAATGGTTGAAAGATTCCACTGACTACGAGAGAGCCAGCACGACCACAGTGATCACTGCAAGGACGTGCTAGTGTACGCGGCCTTAACATGCAAAGAGCCTACATGACCACGGTGATCCCTGCAAGGAAGGCCAAGTGTACGCTGCCTTAAAATACAGAGAGCCTGCACGACCACTGGGATCCCTGCAAAGACGGGTTAGTGTAGACGGCCTCAACATGCAAAGCCTGTATGATTTGATTAGATTTGATTCAAGCCCCATTTTCACCGGAGCCTCAACGCTAGCTATAACAGGCTCCCTCATGGGGCTCGACGATCATGGATTGAAGTAGGCTCGCGCTCCTCAGTGTGCGAAAAAAACAACGTTGTCATTTGAAAATTTCAGTCGTGTCAGATGCACGCTGGTGCGCACAAGAAAAACACTTGGACGAAACGGATCTCCGCATTAATAATTTAGAACTTCATGAGTAACATGTACGCAAGGTAGCATCGTCGAGACTGGTACAAAGTTTACGGCTACACGGACGAAGTCACCTCCGACAGCAACGCAACACAATGTTTACAGCTAGGCGGTATATGTAGTTCAGTTACATTACAATGTATCCATTCAGGTGAGATAAAGACTCAGGCAAAACGAATCCCCGCCTCCATCCACCTAGAAATTCAAGAATAACATGTACGCACGCTAGTGCGCACATATAGTATCGTAGAAAATGGTACAAAGTCAACGGCTTCACGGATCTGATCAACTCCAACCGCAGCGTATCACAAGGTGTATAGTTACGCGGTAAAGGTCAACCACAGAAAATACGTATGGTTGTGCACGCGCGAGCGCGCACAGACTGAAAAAAAAAATTCTCACACAATCACCAACAGGAACTCTTGCACGAATACATGAGCATTATTTTCGATGACAAAATTGTGGATCGTGAAGAGGAAAGAGAGGGCTGCTTCATCATGGGCTGAAAAGCCGCTCAGATTATTGACATCACACTTATTGTTTAGGGGAGTAGGGGGAGACGCAGAGGTCCCTCTGGTCCCAAAAGAGCTTGATGGGCCCTGGAGGGTAAGCAAAGTCCCCCGGGTCCCTAGAGTCCCCTCGTCTCAGTTCATCTCGGCTTGTCTCGACTCATTTTGGCCAGTCTCGACTCGTCGCACCCAACTCGATTCGTCTCAACGGGTTTCGACTGATCTCGACTCACCTCGACCAGCCTCGACGCGGCTCTCCCTCTCTGTGCCAGAAATCTGTGGACTGTAATAGCTAATTGTTCCACTCAAGCATTTCACATATATGCATATTTCTGTGCATGGGTTTTACAGCGTTGGAAGAGGGAAGCAGGGATCCCAGGGTTAAAAGGGGGCTCAAAAGGGTCCATGAGTTTCTCAAGTGGGTCTCAAAGGGTCTTAAGGGTGTTCCAGAGGGCCCCAGAAGGGTCCAAGTGAGTCCCATAGAATGAACAATCATCCATCCACCCCAAGCCTGCATGACCACTGTGATCCCTGCAAGGACGGGCTAGTGTACGCGGCCTTAACATGCAGAGCCTACATGACTACAGTGATCCCTGCAAGGACGGGCTGGTAGTAGTTAGTATGGGTGCAAAACGCGGATTAGTGAAGGAATATAGATAGGGCCTAATTAGCGGTGGGCAGGGGGTTGACCGGAGTCAGGCGGGCGGTACCGGATATGGGCGGAGTCACTGATAAGGCAGGCAGGTAACACGAAGAGATGAAAGGGGGCGTACTGTGGGGGATTTCGGCTCTTGCTTTTTGTATTTATATAGGTAAGGTTTTATGTTTTTGACATTTTAATTTATTTGAGTTATTAATGCTTGTTGTATTTGTATATGTCTCTTCTTCTTTAGATAGCTGTATTAAAGGTATGCTTGGACACTAACTGCTGCTTCTTATAAATATTTATTTGTTGCTGCAGGGAATGTTGTTCTAACACATTTCTGGATGGGTGGGGTGCGGTAGGAGACCCCCTAAGCAAAAAGTTGGATGCGCTTTGGAAAATTTGGTGAGATTGCTCCTACGTGTTATTTGAATTGTTCACATAATTTCCGTGACATGATGGCTATGTTTGAGTGCTTATTTCATTATATGTCCATGTCTGGTTTAGTGATTCTATATATTTTTCCTGTACATATACGTTTCTATTCCTATCTAGTTGGGGTATTTTGACTCATTCGGTGTTTAGTTGATGGGTTCTTAGCGGTTGGATACTGGGTTGAAGCCTGCTGTTTGGATTTGAGGCAACGTTTAGTGTTTTCCATTAATTTATTTCATATGTATATAATATCTATAGGAATAGTTTGGTACAATAGTTGGTAGTTGGCGAGTCGATTTATATTTTTCTTAGAATGCAGTAGCTTCGTTACGAGAATCTATCTACCTTATAACGCATTATCCAGTTTTGAACTAGGTATATTGGCGTTACCATGTATCCGCATACTGCAGATGGACCGTTATCAAGCGTATGTAGACTATTCTGGTAGCCTTATCTCGATTTTTTTTTATAGCGAGTATCGGGTGGATGCCCTATAGCGGAAGTAGCTGACCGATAGGGATTTATTGGGAATTATTATATTGTGTTATGTATACGTAGTAATGATTGGTTGATATATGTTGAATTTGAATTGTTTTCGGAGTTTTGAATAGTTATCTCATCCAGGTATAAGATTTTTTTTAGGATATTTTAGGTGTGCATCTTCCATGTAGCACAATATTTCAGGCTTAATTGGTCGGCTATTGCATCATTTTGATATTTTTATGTATATATATGACATTCTGTTACGATTATGTCGTGGTTACTTTTGTTAACGAAGATTTGATTAACCCCTGTTTTGGACTGATTTGGAGAATATTTTCATCGGATTAGCATATACTATAGCGTGTTCGTGTAGAAGTACTCCACACCACTTCCTATATGTTTCAGTTATGTAAATCAGTCACATGTCTTGACCACTTATTCACGTTAGTTGTTTGATTGGTTACATGCTAGTTTTTTTCTCGTACATCATGATTTTTAATGGATGTTTTGGGTATGGTAGAGAATTGATCTTCTTGCTTCATTATAACTCGAACGTTTTAGTATATTTCATTCAGTTTTGCATGTTCTCTGTACAGTTTCCATCTTCGATACAAGGCATTGGGTATTCCATACAATTATAGGAATATTAGGATATATCAAGTTCAAATCTGCAATGTAGAACATTATTTCATGTATAATTCAGTTACATGTTGTATATTTTTAGTGTTTTATATATATTTTTTACTTCCTGGTACAATGTTTGACTTGGATATTATAGGTATAAAAGATTCGATTTGTTACAAAATTGGTCTTGTTATTAGCTTATTGTATGTTTATTGTTGGATCATACTTCAATGATCAGGAGGAGTTAGCCAGTCCCCTAGGCAAAAGCTCGCTGCGTTAACGTTTATTTGTATAAGTAGACCGATTTATTATGATGGATACCCTAGTGTATTACAATTTTTAATGTTAATTATTGCAGAGTAGAGATTTATGCAGTTCTTTTTATCATTGTTGTCTGGTTTTTATCCACGATAATCATAGGAATGTTTGTTTAGGAGGTGTAATTCCGTTCGGCATCTGTGTGGAATTTTGGCATTGAACCCTAGCAAGTGTATAGTTTAACGTTTATAGAAGACGATTCACTGGATGGATGGGTCCTGGTGTAGAGGCGGTTCACACTATTTGGTAGTCATTTGGAGTTCATACAATTCAACTTGAATTTGTAATTTCTTGTGGATTTCGGTCCAGTGGTTTGTTAGAGAGGTTATGCGACAAGCTGCTGATCGTTGTAGTGATTTATTTAGGTCGTCAGTAAACAGATACCCAGATTTTCATGGCCACACTTATTAAGACTCATGTCAGGTTCATTCATGACAACTGTACCTGTGTATAGATTCTTGGTTATGTCCAAGATGTGACTTTGCTGGACGTTGTTCAGAAATGATTGACTAAACAGATGCATGGTATGCCTGGAGTATTGCACTATAACTGGGTGTTACCTGTAAATTTGTTTTCATATCAACAGTAGTAAAACTTAATCAATCACTGTCAATTGCAGAGTATTTATCGCATGTTGCATAACTGTAATTTCATTGCTAGGCATTCGAGTTAAATTCAGGATTTTGCAAACAAACATTTAAAAGCTATATTTTGTTGATAATAAATTTACATGGACTTATCATTCATACGAGAACATAACTATTTACTCCGAAAATCGATAGGAGCAACTGTACGAAACATAAGTAATGACTTCGACTACCCCTTTAGTCTGGTCTTGATCTGCGAAATCAGAGGCACTCGGCGGCTTCTTCATCGACGATGAGCATTATTTCTCGACTGGAGGTGCCGGCTCATCGTTTGGTGTAGGATTTATCATCGGGGTGTGCTTTCTCTATCTGGTCTATAGGGTTCAACACTGCTGCCCTTAGTACACATTTTGAATAGATCTATCCTTGTAACCAAAACTTTATATGTAGACTTTAGCGAGTTTTTTCTCGACGCTAATTTGTTAATTATAATTACATGTTTATGACATCGAATATTTTCAGGTTTTTTCTTACCGGCGTCGACATTCCCATTCACTATATTCCCGCAGATAACCGAAATATACATAATTTTTTCAGCACTCAAACGTTTGAGACATGATTTTCTCTCTTCATGTTTCATCTCCAACAATTAGGGAACAAAGTCAGTTATACATTTGATATCATTGTACAATTTTACACTTCTTATACCTGATACCGTTTTATTAGTCCATTTGATAATTCGGTTCCTTTCAATTTCATCAGTTATTTCTTCACGTGACATTTCCTCGGTCTCACTATCACACGTTTCAATATCACTGCTACTGGTGTCCATTTCACTTAATGTATCACACGTTTTGCACATATTTTAATTATTTTCCATTTCGTCTATGGTTTGGGTGTACTCCCCACAATTCACATACTCTTTATACGTTACGCGTTTTGGTTGTTGGAGGTAAAGCACTTTCTTCACAGCTCGCACCCAGTTGAGCACTGTTTATCTCATTATTTTGGCAACCAAGGCCCAGTTTATTATATTCTATCAATACGCCCATTGCGTCCATAGGGCTTGTATTTCCTCCTTCATTTTTAAGCTTATCATATTCAAGATAATGCTGTCCTTTGAGATGTTGCCAAAACCCGAACGTGGAACTTGATTTACTTCATTTTATCTCCGCACTACATTTCTGTTATATATCAAACTTGGTGACATTCTCATACAATGGAAGCAGACCGTTAAGTAAATGAGAACAAATCTGATTCAATTA